>OY757918.1:60546218-60683718 GCA_963585895.1 Sepioteuthis lessoniana
AAGCAATATTTCTTAATTTAATTAAGAGACACTTAAACTAATTAACAATTAAAACATTTTGTTCAAATTCTTAGTCTTATCTAAGCATTAATACTTATTATTCTACTCCTCCATCTTGAAGAACTACTAACAAACTTGAATAGTAATATTTAATTACATATGTATAGATATCTTAGTAAGAGAAATAATTTGTTCATTATTTTCTTTTGAAGTTTGGAAATTTAAATCCTCTATGATTAATTATGCAGATTAATTTTTAGTGTTTGAGATCTCTCATTTGATTAGTACCCCTTTTCCTCCATAAAGAAGAAGAAAATTGTTAAAAAAAGGACAAACAAAAACAAAAAACTTAACTCTTAGTGAAAATTATATGTTTATTTAATTCATAGAATAATATATTTTATTTTATTTTAATTTAGTAATTTTATATTTTAAAAAGAATTCAAGTTATGAAAATTAGAGGAAGATTTTAACTAGAAATCAAAAGAATGTAAATTAAAAGAATATAATCAGAAAATCATGACCACACTTGTACATAAACATTTTTTCAATGACTTCACTTACATTTTATCTCTATGTAATTCACTATGAAACAAGTGTTCTTTGTTCTTCTTTTTAAACAACTAAAAAATAAATAAAGACCCAATGATCAAAGGTTTACTTGATTAGATCTTATTCAAGATCCATCCACTATTACTCTGACTCTCCTCCTTCCTTTGCGCGCACACACACACACACACACACACACACACACACACACACACACGTATATATACATGTATATATGTATGTTTGTTTGCATATATGTTTGTATGCATTTTGTTTTTTCTTTATTTTCCTTTTTTTCTGTCTTTCTCGTCCTTTCATTCTTTTTGTTTTGTCCTTTTCTTTATTTTTTTAATTGTTGTCTCTTTCTTTCTTTTTCTATCAGTTTATCTGTCTCTTTTTGTTTGTTTGTTTGTTTTTTCTTTTTGTCTCTTTCTTTCTTTCTCTCTCTTTCTTTTATCTATTCATCATCATCTCTCTTTTCTCTTATACAACTATACAAATCCAACACAAGATAATCATTTTTATCTCTGCTTATCATACAAATATGAGTTAGTACTTTCCTCTATCAATAATTTAAAAAGTCAACCATTTAGATTTTTTGTCATGATTTTATGGTTTATTTACAACTTCATACTGTTATTACAAGCTACCTAAATCTTTGGACTTGTGGATTGTACTTTTTTTTGTTTACAGTAATTTGATTAAATACTCCAAGTGTCCATGCTTGGCTTACTTGGTATACACTATGAATATTTATACGTACAGGTTTTTTGTTAAAACACATACTACATAAATTTTACCAGAAACAGAATTGTTCTTTTTAGCAAAAAGAAAAACCTTGGGAAAAAACGATCCTTATAATAAACTGAGTATGCTTTCTCTATTGTATTTAATTGGTTCTGACAGTGATACGCTACATACGTCTAAGGTAAGAATTACATGCTGTTATTAATTTAGGAGTCTGTTTTGGTCAAAGTTGATGTTTTTTTCTCACATAGAAAAACTGAGATTTATCTATATTAAAATGAAGTATTTTCATAAACAAAACATTCATGAAAATATTTAATTTTTTAAATTCTTATTTATCTATAATTTCATTTAGTCTGTGTTAAAGATGAGCAATATCTTGAATAAAAGTTGCAATGAAGTAGATCGAGCCAACAACCAAGGGAATTTAGGGGAGGGGGTTATTAGGGAAATTTTTCCTCGGAAGATTTTTGTTGATAGGAAAAGAAATTTGTCTCTTAAACTATAAGTCATTTTTTTAAACTGTCTTCAAAAATTTTTAATGACTACGTCTATTCAAAGTTATAATTAATGATCTTAAATTGATTAATGATTATTTTTAAAATGTATTGATATTGCTTATGATTTTAAAGGGATTTTCTTTATATCTTCTTTATTTGTATATGTTCTATTTTTAATTCTTTTAGCAAAGTAATTTATTGCCCATAACTTTGAGAAAAGTCTTAAGCATATCAGAAATTGTTTAGACATTTAAACCTCATTTTTGTATTCTTATTGTTAACACAATATTTCAGCTGATTCATTGTTTTATTTTTTTGCTTGTCTTTTTGTTTTTCTTTTTCTTTTTTTCCAAGAAAAATAAAAGTTTCTCTTTTATTTTTTTTTTGGATGATATGTCTAATGAGGGTTGGAGAATTGATTGCTTGAAACTTTTTGTTAGACATCATTAGAAAGAAGAGGTCATTGCTAGTAAAATAATTTTTGGCTTGATGTAAATGTTAATCATTATACAAACAACAGTATCCAATATGGTAATGTTCAATTAGCCCAAATCTATATGGATTCAAATTTTTTAAACATGTTAAATATCAAAGTAATGACAGAGCAGATCTACTCTCAAATAAAGAAAAACAAACCTTTACCTACATAACTACTGTCGCTGGTTCTTAGAAAGGTAACCATTTTTTCTTCATTTGAGAAATATATATAAGATTTTCTTTCCTTAAACATCTTTATACAATGATCCACTTTCCTTAGTTTCAGTTACTCCAGATTAACGCCAGAAAAAATCCATAAATTTTACTGAATTCTGCACCCTCCCACCTCTAAAGTGTAAGGGTAGTGATACTGGCCATTTAGATTTCTAACAAGAAGCCTTTAAGTTCTTCTTTTATGTCATATCATTTGGTCTGATTCATTCTTTCACTGTTATTTTGAAGTTTCATAGTGAAGATCTGGACTCTTGAGTAGGTTTCCCTCTCTATTCATTCTTTCAATTTCCTTCTCCATTCTTTTAATTTCCCCTCTCTGTTCTTTTAATTTCCTTTTCTATCCATTCTTTTAATTTTCCTCTTCATTCTTATCATTTCCTTTTCTATCCATCCCTTTTAATTTCCTTCTTTATTCATTCTTTTAGTTTCCTTCTCCAGTCTTTTAATTTCCCTCTCCATTTTTTATTGTTCCTTCTCTATTCATTCTTTTAATTTCCCTCTCTATTTGTTCTTTGAAATGAAATATTCTTAATGAAGAAAGGAAAAAAATCTTTATGGTTTGATTAAATCTTGTCACATAACTTTAATAATAACAATATATTGATATAATTATTTTATTTTATCATTAGTTATTGTTGTTAATCTCATACTGAACCTGATTTAGAAAAAAAAATTATCATAGATATGTATCAAGAGAAAAATACTTAGTATCTAGTTTAGTACTTTCTTCAGTTTCAAAGATTTTCTGTGTGTCTTGCTATCACAAACAGATAAGGAAAGTATTGTATCTTTATTTCTTCTATTTTAATAATTATCCATGTCTCTATTCATTCTTTTATTTTTTTCTTTTCTTTCCCTTTCTCTTTCTTCTTCTTTTCCTGCCTTTCCACATGTAAGAAAAATTGCATACCTCTCTCTTTTTAACATTTTTAACATGAGATAATGAAAGGATTATTTTATTTATATTTGTTTAATGCAAAAAGAAATATTTACCACTGATCACATCATATTGATGCAATTTTATTCCTTTCTCTCATCTTTTGAAAGAAGCCGCCTCTAAAAATATAGGTCTGCTCCCAAACTAAAAACTCCATCTCCTCTAGAACCCCATTTAGATATCAAGATTATGGTTGTTATTCAAAATTATTAGACTTATATCATCACAACTATAATAAAATCTCTACCCTTTCCTCTCTTCACTTAATAAATGTTCACTAAACCAGAAAGAGAACATTTGGTGTTTATTATCATAGATAATTTTAAACACAAGCTTGTATTAATATAACAATTGTCCTTTTTTATGTTATTTTTTTCCTATGTGGGCAGCACCATAGTTTGAATTCTCTTAATTCTTTGCTCTTTATTTCCCTTTTTTGTGGAACTCTTCTTTTTCGAATTAATTAATTCCAACAATGGGAAAATAATGAGAGAAGTGGGAGATGATACAAAGTATCCAGTCACTTAATAGTAACAAAAAAGTAGCCTACTAGGGCAATGGTACCTTAGTTTTCTTTAGATTACTTCTCTTGGGACCTCACATACACATTAGTATCATTTCCACTTTTCAAAAATGTTTGCAAAGTCTTCTTTCAGATTTGCCATTAGCTGCCTGATTGAATACTCATATAAAGTTTTGAGTTTGAAGCCTTGCTATGAGGTAATGGTTACTAAGTTTCTTTAACAGACCATTACTACTGAATAAAGAGTTTTATTGTAATTTGTGGCCTTTTACCTGACTAAGACTTGTTCAGAAAAGCTACTTCAAGACTCTTGTTTCTAAAAAAGAAATATTACACAGGAACACATATTTCTAGAATGGGCAAGTCCTCAGAAATAATGTTGATTACTGACAGTACTTGGTATCCCCAAATATTTATCTGCTGAATACTGAATAATAATCAAGTTTGATCTTATACAAGCTGTGTTTAAAAAATACAGAAACTGAAGCAGTATTTAACAAGACAGAAGTGAACATTGACTGAAACTATTTGGTTTGGTTAGTTTTAAGGGATGTCGACCCTTGCAGACATTTAATGCTGAAGTAGGTATTTTTTCCCTAAAAAACTTTTAACAGATCTATTTAACCTATGAATAGAATCCTATCAGATACAACCACTCCAGATCAAAGCGGACCTGGGAATAATTATAACAAAGGCATACTCCATACTCCCCAGAGCTCCAGAATTGGAGACTAACTACTAAATGCAGTTTAGTGTTATCATCTCTTTGATGGGGGAAGGTCTTACTATACAGCAGGAGATACAATAGGTGTATTCTAAGCCTGCCAACAGGGCAATGAATGAAATGTTAATTTCCTTCAAAATCATTTCATTGGCATTCAACATGCTTATTTCAACATATTTTCTATTGGTTGAAGCACTTCTGAAACCTCTTTCGATATGGTGTGAAGCTGCACTATGATATTTCTTTCAATGTCTTCCCTATCCTCAAATCTTATTTTTATGGGTATTCAGTTTAAGAAACGGGAAAAGGTCTGGATTAGATTTGATGAATATGAAAAGTGCTACACTTCCTGTGTTTTGTAAAAAAACCTGCTAATCACAAAATATTGAGAATTAGCAATTACCCATCTAGACATCATCACATAAATAAATTGCTCTGCTGTACACACGTTTTCGTGTAATTTTGAAATGTTAAAGATTTTAAAGTTCAGTTTTGAATCTGTTTGATCACACCTTGTATTTACTGACATTCAATCCAGATTAAAAGATCTTTATGATGGTTTTCATTTTATCTGATAAAAACAGATAAAAGGAAGACATGTTTAGTTATATTTTTACACATGCTTTGAAAAATTTTGTGGTGTTTTTCTTTGTGAGAGGTCATTGTTGTTTGTTTTTTGGTTTTCATATAAAAAATATATTTTTCTGACTAAAAACGACTTTTAAAAATACATCTGTGTTGAATCACAATTTAATTACCAAAACTCTCTTTATCATTAATTGAATATTATTTACCTACCCTATTCTATTCTTACCCTCTTTATACCAGGTAACTGATTTTAAAAATTGCTGAATGTTTTTTTTAAAGAAAAAAGCTTATTTATTGTTACAGGGTCAAAGAGTGTATTTTCTTTATTAGTTATCTACAATCTTATATCAATATTTACATGAAAGTATATGTGTCCTTCAATATCTAAGAGAGATAAACATAAATTGATAAACAGCTACCCAAGTGCAGTATCAATACTTAAATATAACTGAGTAACTTTTGAAAACTTGTCCAAGGTACATTAATTATCTATCTTTAGTCTATATAAGGTCAAAAGACTTCTTTGGAGGAGTTGTTCTTTCAGGTTGTCTTTGATTCATCTGCACTTTGCCCATCTTGATGCCAGATGGCATCATATTCCAGAGAATAACTCTGGTTTGCAAAAAAATCTTTCATTATTAATTTTGACTTGTTTTTTATTCATTTATTTGTTATTTCTAAATCAAGTGTCAGATATAGACTTTAGGAACTACAGCCCAGAGGCTTTTGCTAAGTAGGGTAGAGGGCTCCCTGAGATTAAATAAAAAGTTATTTCATTTAGAAAACTATGAAATGCTAATAAGAATCCCTCC
The DNA here is from genome assembly GCA_963585895.1 of Sepioteuthis lessoniana. Lineage (NCBI taxonomy): Eukaryota > Metazoa > Mollusca > Cephalopoda > Myopsida > Loliginidae > Sepioteuthis > Sepioteuthis lessoniana. The sequence continues at coordinate 60,552,310 of OY757918.1, forward strand.
CTCCTTCCTAAATAGAAGCACCAATGTCATCATGGATCATTATTACAGCAGAAATACAACGGGTTCACAGGCCAACTAACATAATCTAAATTTCTGTTTGCATCAAATTGTAGTGTGTGTCTTGTCTCATATAAATAAGTGTGGTCTATTTGCTATCATAAGCAATTTGTGGGATCATGTCATGACTCTGACTGGCTGTGCTGTGATCACTGGCTCATCTTTTAACAAGATTTTGTATTCAAAGCTGAATTATGTTTGAAAGAAGCTCATGGTAGTGTGACACTGGTTGATATGGTTCAATGGATGCAACTCAAATGCCATTTCTCACTTGAGAATGTGTCTGTCATATAAGCAAGGAAGAATACCTTATAAAAGCCATATGGTCTCTTTCTTAACCATAAATGCCAAAAGTTTTTAAATGAATAAACTTTAATTCTCTTTCTCTCTCTCTCTCTCTCTCTCTCTCTCCCCCTCTCTCTCTCTCTCCACAAATAAATAATTTTTGTTTTAACTTATTTATATTTAATGAGTCACTGTGGGAAGTCTTTTATTCTAAAATAAAGATTTGGTTTCAGTTCATTTATTTGGTCTTTGAGAGTATTGAAAAAAAAAATTCTTTTGTCTTAAAGGATAGGGTCCTGCAAAAATGACACATCTATGAAGGTTGATATGCCATTAAAACAAAGAAACCAAAATGACACATCATTGTTCTTTTTTACAAAATGGTTTTTAGGATTGATGCTTGCATTGCAACATCTGGCATTCACTCAATTTTCATGATTTTCTTTTTTCTTCTATTTTTTTAACACAAAGAGAAAAATCAATGCCTCTCTGGGACTTCCCCAGTTGAAATATCATCCACCATTTGTTTCTTTTATAGTACTGTATTAAGTTTTTGAAATATCTAGAAAAAACAACATCTATAACTTTGGAATAATACTTTCAGTAATAATAGTCAGCCATTTTGGCCCATTTATCAGCTTGGTCCTGAATTTGCAAAAAAAAAAATTTTTCAGCACAAAATGCATCCAAACTTCACTCTAGGGTGCAGACATATTTTTAAAGCTATCCTATCATTATATTAAAAGAAATGATTAGAATAATTGCTTTGTAAAAACCTTTTATAATGATTGGTAGGTTTTATGGCATGCCAAAGTTATTTTTTAGCAACTAATAATTATTAATAATTAGTAAAGAATTAAATCATCAATTAATTATTCTTAAAGCAAATAATTTGCATACAGTTATATGGTTACAGGTATTCTCATCCAATACTACTAATAAAAATGTATTTGAAAATTATTAATATCAGATCAGAATACTTGAAACCATATAACTGTATAAATAAATGGTTATATTATTAAATAGGAATAGTTATTTGTGTACAAGTTATTAGTATTACATAGAGATACTTGTATAACTGTAAATTATTTGTATTCAGACTTGTTACTTGAAGATATAATTGTTTACAAATGACTATATCAAAACATCTTTTAAAATGTAAGTTCAACTATCAAATCTATATCTTCCAAAACTATATTTACAAACATGCTTATAAATATACTATATTTCTATTTTATAAACTTGAATTGAAATTTTATCATTGAATTACCCACAAACAATTGAAATGCTGTTAAACAAATGAACCCACCTGAACCAACTAAACCAGATCTATTTGACCCATTCATAGGACCCTAACAGGTACTATCACTCTAGATTATAATGGACCTAGGAGAAATGGCAATTAAGAAGTGACTCTACACTTCACAGAGCTCCAGAATAGGAGCCTCACCACTAAATGTAGTTTAGTATTATACCCAGGAACCTTTTTTTTTAAGAAGAGTCTTATCTCTCCGCAGTTAGCATAATCTAGGCCTCATCAACAGAGCCAATTTTTTTTTCAATTTATGATTGGTTTGCACTTTTTTATGTTCATGGCTCAGAGAAATATATCTGAGATGCCTCAAGAGGGAAAGACACACACACACACACACATGCCTGGGATATCAACTTACAGGACATACACACATCTGAGATATCATCTTAAGAGGACATACACACACATAAATACACATGTAAAATATCTTGAGAGACTCATACATGCCTGAGAGAGAAACACACACACACACACACACACACACACAGGCTTGAGATATTAACTTATGGAACACACCCATACACACACCTGAGATATCCCTTTAAGCCACTTGATAATAAATACAGATGATAATTATTACTATCTAATAATGAGAGGTCATTATCCTCTTTCCACTTAGGCAGTACATATATCACTATTAATAATCAGATCTGATTTATTTACCAACCTATGCTGTACTGATAATTCTACTGATAATTTTGGATGCTCTGAGTTAATCAAGTTAAGACTAATAAAACTTTATCATTATACCAATAGAATTCTTAAAAACACAAACAAATCTGTTGCACCTAAGAGAGTACATGGAGAAAAAAAAATTTTAAAGACAATAATACAGTGAGTAGAATATTATACTTTCCGTATTTAATGTCTTCAATGACCTGTTTTGTGCTGATAGACCTAAAACAAATCTGTTTATATGTGTTATTACAATTACTTAGAAATATCTACCTTCCATTTTATAATGATATATACAAGATGGGGTAATATGTAAATTTTTGTATAATTATAAATAAATAAAAAGCTTAAACTATCGACATTATTTATAATATACATGAGAGTGGATCAATAAGTTTGTAACCTGACAAAGTAATTAGTAAAATTTTGATTTTCACAGTGTGATATTCAGTCTATATGGAGAAGAATTGGATTAAGTGTATTAATAAGAAAAGAGATTAAATTGAATAAATTGTTGTTTGTCATTAAACTACAGACTCACTAAGATACCTACAAACATTACAGGTACTGAAGTTATTATATACAGTATAACACAGAAATTAAAATTACATATTACAACTAATAGTTTGATGCTTTCAAATCATCTGGCAGTAATACATTCAGAAGAATTATAAGTGTTAAAAGAGGGTGGTAGATGAAAAGCACAGAATTGGATTTATTTTAAAGCAGATCTGAGCAATCTATTGGACAATAGACTTAATAAAGATTTCTTCTAAATAAAAATAAGATTAATAAAATAGAACACCAACACATCAAAACAGGTTTCTATTATGTTTATTACAATAGTACTGTAACTGTAAAGAAAAAATAGAAATTTAAGGAATTTGAAGCCTTTTAGTATATTATAACCAATATTGTTATTATAACAAAAGATTTTTTCATTACTCAATTCGCCCATCTCTTTTTAGTGGAATAAACTGATGATGTTGTACAGTCTGATGTACAGCATGTGTGTGTGCATATATATATATATATATATATATATGCGTAAGCTTATGTGTGTGTGTGTGTGTGTGCACGTGTATATGTGTGAGCATGTATGTGTTTAGATGTGTGTGTGTGTGCCTGTGTGCATGCACATATGCGCATGTATTGTGCTTTATATACATGGATATGATATAGTGTTTTAAGTTCTGGTCAGAAAGCTGCATTGATTTTTTTTCTTTGCATTTTTGGAATTATGTGATGTCCTTGTTGATACATTGAAGACATTTTATTTAGTTTTTGTATTACTGCTGTTGCATTACAATCCCAAAACCCTCCATTCTCTGCCCTGTTACTATTGTAGGTGTCTCAGGATGAAGAGGGGTGGGGATAAAAATATGGGGGTGTAGGAGGTAGTCATTCATTAGTGGCAGCCTATAATTTACCAACTTTTATTTTGCCTTAGGCCATCATCATCACTATCACCATAATTGTAGTAGTAGAAAAAAAGAAGTAAAAAAACAATGTGAAAGAAGGACAAATTGTGAAGTGTGGTGGTGGGAGGAGAGTAAAAATTTAACAAAAATGAAAGATGGCAAAAAGAGGCTGATGGAAAGAAGACAAAATAAGGAAAAGAAAATGAAACACAGAATGTTTAGGGAAATGGAGAAAAGGAAAAGAGAAAGAGATTATAAGTTGACAGAAAGATTGTAAAGTATGATGAATGAAAAATAGAAAGATATCAAAAAAAGAGAAAGATTAAAACAAATAACTTCTTTCAGTTTACCTCTGTGGTTCCTTTGTAGCCATTGTTAGAAAAATATTTTCTATATTTTACAATTATTCCCCAGTATCCCCTTTATTTCATGTGGCTTCTGCACTAGAAATGTAATTATATCCTCTGTGGGCCATATGGGCCCTGGTTGAGAATTAATGATTTAAATGTACATGGTAGGAAGCCGTAACTTAAGATTGTAGAAATCACTGCTATTAACAAGGTATCATCTTTATCCCCTCCTCCTCTCTCTCTCTCACTCTCCTCAACTGTTGTTATATTTGCTCAATTATCAAAAAAAAAAAAAAATTTAATAATTATCCCCTTCCACTCACTAGCACCTAATTTTTCTCACACTCTCAATCAATTATTATTTTGGCCTTTGTTTTTGTTGATAACCATTTTGCCTTGTCCAGAGAACATTAATTAGTTTCAAGTTTATTTCTTATATCCTCTTCCTTCTCTCTGCTCCATAAAACCTCCATTCTCTTTACCAGTATAACTTCTCTTCTTATGTGTGCCTGCACACACACACACATATAACACATTGGTTGGTTGTGTTATGGCATGTCAACACTTGTTGGATTATTTAATGTCAAAACCAGTCATTTTTTTTTTCAAGTATTTAAATGTTTCAAGTAACTAATAGTTGTTATTAGTCAATAATTTTAGCTTCAAGTAACTATTCTTAATACTAATAATGTATACACAATTATATGGTTTCAAGTAACTATTCCTATTTTATGATAATAATCATTTGTTTGCATATGATTTTAAGTGTTCCAATCTAATACAAATAATTTTCAAACAGATCTATTCAGACTATGGATGGAACCTTTACAACTACTACCACTCCAAGTCAAAGTGGATTTGGGAGTAATGGCAACAAAGATGTTTTCCACTCTTCCCAGACATCCAGAACTTGAGCCTTACCACTAGATGTAGTTTAGTATCATGCTCAAGACACTTCTTCTTGGGAAGAGGGGATGTCTTAACCCTCTGGAGGAGATGCAGTTGCCATAAATACTTGTCTATGAATCAAATATATCTTTTTGAGATAATGTTTAAAAGTATTTTGAACTACATTTACACTTAAGACATTTTATTGCAGCTAAATATGAAGTGTTTACCTGTTAAATTTGTCAAGATATGTGTTTTTTTGGTGTAATAGTTATTCTCATAGAAACTGGACAGTGCAAACCAAGTTCAAATCCTGAATGAGGCTGTTTTCATTTCACATGGAAAAGGTATGAATCCAGTTATTCTCCCTCCAGCTATGGATAGAGTAGACTGGGCTCTTTAACTTTGGTATGGCAACCAGTCTAGGAGAAGGAAAACTCTGAATTCAAATCTGTTGAACTCTGCTTAAAAAAATTGACCTTGTGTCACATGCTGAGTTGTTGGTAAATACATACATGTTGTACTATAGATAATTAGAGACCATTATTGTTAAACTGACTTCAGCATTAAATAACCCAATATGGGTTGACATACTATAAAACCAACCTAGCAAATCACCTTATTATTGCTACTACTGGTACTAATATTATGATTTTTATGCATAACAAAGACCTGAACTGAAAAAATAGTTTTAATAGATTGGTTTAGTTAATAAAAGGGTCAATTATATGTTGCTGCCGCACTAACTGGATCACCAAATAATCTCTGTGTATGCACTACATAAAAAGACAAAGAACACAGTTTATCAAGAAGTTATATTAGGATGATTTGCATAAATTACTTTTAAACATTTATTTTTTAAATCTAATACCGCAGTGGTATCATTACAAGTTTAAACAGAATATTTAATTATCCAACTCTTTATTATAAGTTGCAGCTAATTATAATATCATCAAATAAAGCTTTTTTAATAATATAATAATATCAAAAATAGATGCTTAATAGCCATGTTTGGTGGCAATTGATCTCAATATAAAGTCATCAATTAATAAAAGTCTATATTATAATTTGCAAATAAAGGAGAAGTACTCTATAATTAGAATTTAATGGTTACCTCACTTGTGAAATTATAATGATCTGAGTGAACAAAAATACCAACAAAACTTTAAGTTGCAAACTGAATAGGAAATTCCTTTACCCTCTAAGAGTATTCTGATACTATTGCACTTCAAAAATCTCATTACAAAGTGCCATTTTTGCTGTTAGGATAACATCCATATAAAAACTTATTATTATTATTATTATTATTATTATTTTTTTTTTTTTTTTTTTTTTTTTAGTAGTATTTTAATATCTCAGTAAAGCTACTGACCAAGCAAAATCCACTTACTGTTTATTTGAAAGGTGTCTCAATTAGTTAATGGTTAACAACCTTAGCAAGCAGAACATTTTTAGTGATTTAAGTTCTCACTGGTGTACAATTTAGCCTTGTGCCAAACTAAGCTAAGCTTGGTTAATGATCACTGTTTATTTCATGAGTTTGCTGTCTTATATCAAAAGTAGATATTTACTAAGGTTAACTCTGTTTGGTACTAGGTCATTATAATTGAGCACCCTGTGTTATCAAAACATTTTGTTAGATTAGGCTTTTATGTATATATATTTTTAAGGATATATTTATTTTCTTGGAGAGAACCTATTTATCAAAATTTTTTAAAACAATATGAGAATTATATTTTGACTATTGGTTTACCAGCTTTGTCATGTTTTCATGGAAAAAAGGAATTCATTATGAATGTTATAAAATGGCCCCCAACAACACCCTCAGTACCCTAGATTTGTGAAGGCATGATTAACAAGGATAGGTCAGGGTCCAATCACTGTGATAACAAATTGAGAAATCCTTTGGTTGACTATGGGCAGTCACATGAGAATTAGAGATTTAGTTAAATTCAAAAAGACAGTTGAGTTCCCGACTGTTAAAGAGTAAAGTTGTATAATTTGGAGTTTATGTAAAACCACGCACCCCCTATGGAGGTGGGCAACAATTCATGAACGAAGTAGACTCCATTCCTCCATCAACTAACCAAAATCATGCCACATCTCCCTTTTTGTGAGATTAGCCTTACGAGAACATCTATCAACTGAAATAAATGTGAGTAATTTTTGCAGACAAAAGTGTTTGTCAACTTATTTGCTACCTGGGATCAAGCAACTACAAGGATCATTAAATAAGTTTCCAGACTTTTTTCGTATGGTCACTTTTATTGATAGTACACACATGAAACTTTAGTCCCCTTCGAAGTAATCTCCTCCAGCTGCAATGCTCTTGTACCATTCCAACAACTTATGGAAGGCCCCATGGAAGTCCTCTTGTGTGAGCGTGTCAATGACCTTTGTCACAGCTTCTTTCATCTCCTCAATTGTCTCATAATGACAGCCTCTGAGCTTAGGGAATAGCCAAAAGTCACAGGGAGCAAGGTCTGGACTATAGGGAGGCTGAGGAATGGTCTTGATGCCCATCTTGCTCAAATAGTCTATGACAAGGATGGAGTTGTGGACTAGTGCATTGTCCTGGTGGAAATGCCACTGACTCGATTTGAAGAGTGCTGGCCTCTTTTGACGGAATCTCTTCCTTAACTCCCTTAAAACCTCAACATAGTAACCCTAACCCTAACCCTTTGGCCAATCAACTCTGGTGTATTGACTTCCTTATTCCTCTCACACCTCTCATCGTCCCTCACAGACTCCCTGCCTTCCTTGAATCTCTTATGCTACTCAAAAACTGATGCTCGATTCATGCAAGATGCTCCAAAAGCAGTCTGAAGTATTCCATGCGTTTCTGTGGCATTTTTTTCCAACTTTAAAACACAATTTCATTGCATATCGTTCTTCTAAAGTGTCCTCACGTCGAGATTGCATTTTTGAAATTCACCAGCTGTAACAATCAGGCTTTAGTAGGGTGTATTCCAATTGCTGCTGTAACTGTTCATTTGAAGCTGAAATCATAAAGATTGGTCAGTCATCTCATAAGATGTATAGCAATAACATAGTGAATTTTCAAGAGTCTACGACAATTTTAAATGCCTGTACAAAAAAAGTCTGGAAACTTATTGAATGCACCACATATCTTCGACATCCTTTCTTCATAAGATCTACCTTTTTATCTTTCGAAACCTCCTCATATTTAAATAAACAGCTAGCACAATTAGCACAGTAGCCACTATTTTTCAAGTCATGTTTCCTCTTTGATTCTTATATAGGGTTCAGCACAATGATCACTTGGGTTCTTAGCATTAATAAAAAAAGACAACATAAATCCTATTCAAAATTTAATTCTGTGATAAAAAAAAATAAGAACCCATTCTACTGGACCATTCTAAATTTTATGGTTTTAAAATAGTGAGTGTTTTTAATGCTAACCTGGTTTGCTTTGGTTTTTATGCTTATTGGCTTATCAACCAATGTGGGTTATTCAATGCCTCAGCCATTTTTAGTGATACTATTTAACCCACTGCTGTAACCGAAAGGGAACATCATGTCACAGTGCAGCACATTAGCTGCTATGCCATGGGGACTCCTCCTAATATTAACCTTTCAAATAAGATATAGGGATTTTTATCAATCAGGGTTTTTAGACTATTGTCTTCATCTTTATTGTTATATTCACAATGTTTTAACTGATATGTCCTCTGGCCTTCTTCCGGTGTGGTCAAACTCAGGAGACTACATGGAACTTCAAACTACGTCCTTTATTTAATCCACCTAAAAAATCATACATAATAGTAGTAATCATAGTGATGTAAGAACATAAGGTTTATAAGTTCCAGAAATTAATTCTAAACTGTCCAGCAGGACACATAGCATAACAGTTATAGGCGTTGGTTCCCTAAGCTTCTAAGAGACAATCATCTGGAAGTGGCTGGTTCAATCCTGACTGCAGACGAGTAACAATACAGGAATACTTAACACTTGTACCAGTTATGGTTAACAGAATTAGAGCAAGTGTGACCCCCATGGAAGATCGTGGTTGGAAATTCAGTGTAGGCTCCTGAGTTCGACAAGAATGCAATAAGATGATATGTAATCAGTAATTTAAACACTTCTGAGAATGAGTTATTTCAAAATCATAGGTGTTTGGTTAGTCATATTTCAAGAAACAGATCAAACCCACTGATTCTCTTTTAGGTGTGAGTTTGCGATGAGATTTCAGGCATATTTATCAAGCAAGACCAGTGTATGCAGAAAAGGAAGAGAAAATTTCTGTTACCTGTTAATCTCACCATAATTCTGTTTCTGGTCCTATCTCAGTCTGTACCTATTTATCCAATTATGTTCCTTTCTAATTCTGTTCCCCTCTATATAATTCTATTTCTATCTATCCAATTAAGTTTCTATTGTATTCTGTCCCTCTCTATCTAAAGTATTTGTAGATTTAAAGAAAGGTGGTATTAAGAATTGTTTGTTTGCTTAAAAAACTTGTTAATGAAAGAGAAATACGAGTTGTGCCAGTACACTGATTTTATAACTGTAAATGCATAAAGTGTTTTGGGCAATACTTTCTAGTAATGCTGGCTAATATCCTTTATGGTCAATTTGTACATGATTTTTTGGATCTCAATTGAAGTCCTTCCCACTTTTTTATCTATCAGACTCCACCTCTATTTTCCTTTTATACAACTCCTCCCCCTTGTCATATTTGAACTATACTAAGAGCATCATAGCAAAAAAAAAAACTTTCTGATAGGCTTTGCAAATGATATAATTAGACCTCGCTTATATACGTCTTTTTTTTCTCCCGCCACAACCTACCGATTTTAGTGGGAGAGGGAGAAAGAAAAATAGAGAGTTTCCCCACCTGTTTTTATGTTTCTCTTGTTGCTTTTTTAGTACGGCCCACTACTGCTTAGCATTCTCCAAATAAATATCATTGTTTAAATGCAGTTATAACAGGTTCTCAGTTTTAAGCATCAGCACAAAAAAATTACAAAGGGCTTATAAACAGTTAAGTGTTCTCTGGTTTGAGTCAGTTCAGTCTCTGGCTTGGCTCATATTTGGTGTGTCAACTTTTTTGTATGTCCTTACAAGACCGTCAGCAAAAGGCTTGTTGTAGAAATCAGGAACACTGGAACATACTTTTATTTATTTTTAACATAGTATTTCTTATAATTGGCTTTTGTCTGCATTACCGTTTTTTGTTGACAGCGACTTCTGTGTCTGTATTTACAATTTTTCACAATTTTCGAATTTTATCAAAATGGGAAAATATTGATAGAGAGAAAGAAATGTAATTTTCAGATTTTCTTAATGGACAATTAATTAGAATCTCAATAATAATTAGCCACTTTTTTCTTGTTCCTTTATTCTATCCAACAACACATAACTAGCATCTTTTCAAGATGTTATTGATAACCAATATGAAAAGTATCGAGGTCAAGGCCTCTAACATTAATCCACGAACTTCTTGATCTTTTTTTAAAAAATACTCAAAAGACGGAACATTTGGAAACTTGAAAGTTTGTTTTTGTTGTTGTTGTTGTTGTTTGTTTGTTTTGTTTTGTGATTTTTAACAAAAAAAAAAAAAAACAATTTACACGGATTTTTTTTGTGCGTGTGTTTACCAACCGGCGACTAAGAACTTGAATAAAAAATCATTCAACTCCCTGGAATATCTTACAATCAATTCAAAAACAATGTTCTGATTTTGAAAAAGAAAAAAAAGAGAAATGTGAAGTGACTGTCCCATATATATTTTGGATTATTTATTTCATTTATTCCTAAATGTTTTTTTCCACTTACCGTCGCTGCAATTTGCATGTCCATTTGCGGCTCTCAAAGACTCGTTTTCAAAAGTTGTCAAATTTGCAAAGATAGGCCACCGGCACCAGTCGTGGACTTTACATATTTTGACTGCCCATTAATAGATGTTATGATGGTCAACCATAGTGCCCATGACTACGGCTATACTTACTATTACAACCATCAAGGTTGCAACCAGAACTGGCCCTACACCCGAGACACCAACCAATATGCATGCTACCCAAGTTGTCAGTATGCTTCATGGACAGCTGAGCCATTTGTACGTTTGTCTTTCTTTATCTTTGTTTTTGTTTGTGTGTGTGTGTTTTGGGGGTTCTCTCTCTCTCTCACATGGTGTTTCTTAGTTTTATTTTAGGGTTTTCGTCTGTTTATTTTTCTGGTTTTGTTTTAATTTAAGTTAAAAATACAAAATTTTATTATTAGCATACGTACTCTCTTTCTCAAATTAATGGAAATTTATTTGATCAGTGAAAAAAACTCGAAAAAAAAATTTTTTTGATTTAGTTTCCTCTTGTGGTCACTGTTTAAAAGGAATTTAGAAGTCTGAAATTCCAAACTCTTAAATAGAAATTTAAAAAGTAAATACTTCGAAGACTGGTGCCATCACCCGACTCTGATAAACTTAGTAATACGCGCAATGCTCTATGTAATATTGATATTAAAATCAGTGTATGTTACTCTTAAAAACGCATATACCTCAATGATATTTTGATTTTAGTCAGTTTTTTTCTTGGTATTTTTTTCTCTTAGTCATTTTTAGTCATCTACACAAAAATAGAAAAACATCAGTAGTAGTAGTAATAATAGTAATACTGTGTATCTGTTAACACCACGTGGTAAAAAGGTGTCTTGTGTATAGTTACAAGAACTGTTAAATCACTTATTGTTAATATTTGGTGATGATTTTCAATTTATTTGCAGTCACTTAAAGATTTTTTTTAAATAATTTTTTTCTCTCAATTCCGATCTGTTTTCGATAGTACCTTAACCATGTCATCTTTTCTATCACTACGACAAAAATAATTTTACAAATCTGCTTTTTTTCTGTTTCTCAAAAAATTCATAAATTTTACTGTTTTAAATTAATTAATGAGTGTTTCATATGCATTGTTTATAATGTACTTTGTTCTAAGTTTTAAACACTTAAATATTTTGATCTGACTGTAAATTTCGCGTATTCAATTTCTTACACGACACATTCGAGAAAAGAAAAGTTTGTAAGTCAAATGAATGAAACTAATGATGACGACTAACCAAAGAAATCCTCAAGGTTTCATTCTCGATTTTCGAAACCCAAAAATTGCATTTCATTTTTATTTAATTTATTACACAAAGTCAAATTTTACCTAAAGTTGTTTTGATTTCAGTTATTCGATCGTTAAACGACTTTAAAATAAACGGGGAAAAAAAACATTGGTCCATCACATTCCACTGAAAAGTGAATTTTGAGTTTGTGGAACTAAATCGGTCAGAAGATTCAAACCTAATTTTTTTTAAAATATTATTTTTGGTACAGATGCTAAAGTAAACTAGTATTAATTAACCACAAAGATGATGTCTTCCACATACAGCATTAACACAAAGATAATTGTTTTAAAATTATATCAAGTTTTCCTCTATTTCTGATGACGGAGGAATAAGTAAAGAAATATATTGAATGATTCAACAGTGTCTAGAGGATATAAAATTAAAATACTTGCAAATAATTTTTTTAAAAATGATTTCACTATTCAATTCACAAACAAGTTTACTCATCTTGTTGCACGTGGATGTAGGTAAAAATGGTTTCGTACATTAAAATTAAAAAGAAAAAAGTTATACTCACTTCGGTTGTATATATACTAACCAAAATTTTCAGTTTAACAACAAATATTTAGAATGAATTTGCGAAAGGCATCTTGATTTTTAAAAAAATAGACTTGGGGAAAACTTGAACACTAACAAGAAAAAGAGTACATGTGTATAAATAACAAACAAGGTTTTAAGTCAAATTCAAAAAATAAATTATTAGTTTATCTTAATTTTACTTATAAGTTAGGAAAACACCTGTTTACAAGCTGAAACCATTTTTTTTTTTTTTTTTTTGTAAAAACTAAAGATACGAACAAAACAGTATAATTTAGGTTTTATTTATTTTGATTTGTCATATGCTAACTACATAATTCCCATCATTTCTATGCGATCTCTACTTTTACATATGAATCGGCACTTTTAGGATGTGTGTAGTATATGTGCTCTCTGCTTAGAGTCAACGTGTCTTTTGGGGGGTTTTTTTTTCCGATACTTAGAGAAACTTGAGTGTGCGATTTAGTTAAAAAAAAAAAAACAAACTTAAAAATGCACCACAAAACTACCATAGGAGAAAAATTAATATACAGAGTTTTTCAATAATTTTTATTTTGTAGTTTATTCATAATTCTATAAGTATTATTGCAATACTTATTGGATTTGAATTGACTTTTCGGTATATTTTGCAACAAAAAAATTGCAGAAATATTTTTCGATTCGGTGCTTATCACATGGAACAAGGATTTTTTTTTTTTAAATCCTTATCGGAAGTAAAAGAAAAACAAATACAAGAATTCAACCTGTCGAGCTACTTGTCTTTTTTCATCGCTGTGTGATATTTCTACGTTGAATTAGAATGTGAAAGTGAATCCCCTTTATAAAATGTAAAATAATTGTTTTTATTTTTAGTCATTTTTTCGAAAAAAAAAATGTGACTTTGAGGGTTATTAAAATTCAAATAATAATAAAAAAATGTCATTATTTTTAAAAAAATGCAACTTTCATTAATATTTTACAATTTACCATTTTTCAAACTATCTAAAATTACAAATTTTAAGTTCTGAAGTTGAAAATTGAAATCAAGATTACTTCCTTTTATCATCTTACATAAACAACTTTTTATTCGGATTTGGTTTTCGACGTAACCAATTTTTAAGACATGTTTTTGTTACATACTTTTTTCTTTTTGCACAAATCAATAAATTTAGCAAAAATAGGTTGTTTTGAAGTAAAGCTGAATGAATTATAACATTCATTATTTTCTAAATAATTTTAGACTACCTTATTCAACTCTACCATATATATATATATATATATATAATGTGTGCATTACTACGGAATTAATGAAAATTATCATGGGTAGGCTATACTAGCACTTTTTATTTATGCAGTCTCTAAAATACCATTTGGATACAAAAAAAGAAGGTGGGGGTACATAAACATAAAAATTTATAAAACCTCATCAACTGCATCCTGATCATAGACAAAAGTGCCAGGAAGCAACACTAAGCAAGAAACACAAATGCTACACTCATCATTACAGAAAATGTCACTTGTATCTGTTACTGAAATTCTCATGTTTCTTTTGTGCGCGTATCCCCTACTCAGCAATTATGGCTCCTCATCGCGAAGTTTTTAGAGCAAGACAGCAACTTAGAGAATAAAGCAACTTTCAGTCCAATTTACAACTGAATGATCATTTTGTAGGAGCTGTGCTCGTGCTGCAAATCATTTTTTAATCTTTTGAATCCCCTGTATAACTGGGATAACTAACTGAATCGCTAATTAGAATCTTTTACTCCGTCAGGAATAGAAGCATCTATATCATTGACTTTTGTTACAACGAGAATCCTACAGTTTTACAAGTTGCCCACTTTGGGATTTGGATCTCGTTTTCTAAGTGATAATGTTAGCAATTATCTCTCTCGCCTATAATTGAAATAAAAGCTACTTAAATTAGTTTTCAAAGACAAAACAGCCTCTCCCTGTGTCATGTCTGGAAATTACTGTGAAGAGGTTAATTTTGTTGCTAACTCAGAAAAAAAGAACAGAATCAACTAAGTAAATTTGAATTCCATCACCAGATATTTTGAATTAAAATGTCTCATTACTGGCCTGTCTCAAGAATTGACTGCATTTGTGAGCATTTGAACCACAAAAATCTCTAGTAACTCACTTGTCCAGGCAGTAGTTATTTATTAAGCTTTCTTAGTTGTGGTATGGGGCACCCAGAGAGACTCAAATTCATTAGTAATGGTGTGCCAGTCTAGTTTGCTAACCATTACTTCAGGCAGTAAGTAGTATCCAGAAACTTGCTTGCAGCCCCTCTCCCAGTCAATCTTGACAGTCTAATCCCTTGATTCTCAAAGTGTGCACCACAATTTGCTTCAAGGGTTTGCTATAGGATAATAAAAAATTTGAATTATTTAACTAGTTCATAGCCTTGATTCTAGAACTGCATCACAACATTCTCTATGATTAAATAGAATGGCTTTGTGATCAAAGTATGAATTCAATTTACATGTTTTAAATAATTTTTTTTTGTGGGGAAAGGGTTTTATATATATATATATATATATATAACCATTTATTTACTGCTTTTGCTATATTCGAAACCCTAAAATTTTAATGAAAAATTAGTGAATATACTTTCTTACATTTGTTATTAAAAATCATCCATCACTTGTACATATAAAATTGTTTCCTTCTGTCTCTATTCAAATATTTTTATCAGAATATGTTTTCTTTGATGTGGGTGTTTCATTTTATTGGTTAATTTTACCTTTAAGTCATACAGAAAAAAACTCTTGAAAAAATAAAAGAAAGGGTGAGACTCTAAATACATTAATAAATAGTAAGTTGGTATAGTATATAACTTAAATTAAATATATAAAATCATAAACCAGGAAAACTGGCAACAAGAGATTTTTATTGGAGCAATACACTTAAGATGTTCTGGGAGAATAACTCGGTTTCCAGTCTAATTTGTAAATCATTGATAATTTTTTCTAATCATCCAAGTTCTCAATATAACAGAAATAACTCTGAAATGCAAATTAAAATCCTTCACTCCTTCCTTGATCAAAACTTCAATGTCATTATGGACGACTTTTACTAGTCAACAGATTTATGGGTTATCTAGTAATATTTACAACTGACTGAGAGGAAGCTGAACTTTGCTCTTTAATATACCTTATAAATGAATATCTTATATATAATAAAAAGTTGATTACAATAATCAGGCAAAAGAAAATGGTTCTGACACAGCATATTTTACTTATATTCTATCAGATTATGCCATGTATGTAAGCAAAGTTAAAAGTTCCTGTTCTAAGTCTTTTACACCCTTATTTGGAAGGAAAGAAATCAGTGAGAATTCAGTAAATATAGCACTTATTATGGATAAGCTCGTAAATAACTATCCTCTGTACTACTGTATTTTTTCTTTGAGTGTTTTTTCATTTTATCAGTCACTTTTGCTTTTATAACATATCATTGGGGAAAAAAAAACTCTTGAAGAGAGGCAGAACTTGTAAACTTGGAGTCTCTACTCTGCCTATCCTAAAAGTAAGCAAAATCCTGTCCATTTCATGCTCCTTTTATTAAAAATCTGCAGATATAGTAATAATTAACAATATTCTATTCCATGAATTTGTGCCTATGGTTCTTGGTTTCTTTTAATTCTTATCTAGTCATTAAAAATCCTATCAAAAGAAAACATGGCAAGTAGACATCTGTATTTGAACTATAAATTTTACAAGTTTCAATATTCTACACATGAAAAAATGAAGGTAAATAAAATTGAAACACCCTTGAATATGTTTCAATTCTCTCAAGATTAAACATACAGGTATTATTGCTGGATTACAGTAAATGATCCCACATACATATCAATACATCCCCAGGATCCAAAATAAGTGGTGTATCCCAATACTCTAACCTCATATTAATACACTTTATATCCTCTGGACATTAGAGTACATTAATGGATACAATATAGTGCACTGTTATAAATTTTACTTCATCACAAGATGGTGAAAGACTTCTAAAAATTTTATCAGAATATCTTCTATTCCCAAGTATACCTATATTGTACCCAAGTCAAAATCATCAATATTGTAATTCTATTTTTCATCAATGTATTAAGTTACTTCCAAATACAGTGAAAATTATAAGTTACATTTAAGTAAATTAAGACACAACATACCATTTTTAAATAATTTTTTAAAAAGCAAATTTTAGTGTGTCTTTGTTTTTATTTTTATTTATTTATTATTTTTTTTTATTTTTTTTTTTTTTTGTGGTGAGGAGAGTCTTAATTGAAACATTTTTACATTGTTATTTTGCTTATCAAAATATCTTTGTTTTACACATTGAACATAAAAAGCATTCCAAAACCAAAAACAACCTAACCATTGTATTTCTCTTGAATTTTAACTTAAAAAAGGTCAAAGTTTACACAAGAAAAACAGACCTTTAGACCTCCTCCCCTTCTTGCCATTTTAATTGAGGGTTTAGAGTCCATCTTATTTATGTTCCAGACTTGCTTCAGTTTTCACTAATGTTACATAGGGTAAGATTTTATGGGATTTTTTTTTTTTTTTTTTTTAATTTATTTATCTCTGGAACCAATATTGTAATTCTCTGGTAAATCACTGAAAAGACTTGGGTAAGATTATCTATTATTTGTTGTGTAACATATAGTGTACCTAGTATTAAAATGAAATAATTATAGTGTAAATCATATATATACCCTGAGTGCTAGTATCTCTTAGGTTTTCATCTATGGGTCAAATAGATCTTTTCAGAAATAATTGGTATTAGATTAGAATACTTTAAACTACATAAGTGTGTACAAAATGATCATTATTATAAAATAGGAATCGTTACTTGAAACCATATCATTGCTGAAGACCTTGGACATTAAATAACCTACCAAGGGTTGACATGCCATAAAACCAACCAACACTTTCCTCTTTCTCTTTTAGTATTTGTCTATAAATAAGTACATGCCTACCTATTTTTTTTTATAAAAAGTTAAAACAGATATTGTTAGGTATTATTTATTTCAAAACTCTACAGCACTGAAACTAACCAAAAATGTAAATATATTGCAGTCAAAAAGTAATTATATTTCTTATGTATATGTGACATAAAAACCAAAATTTGATGAATATGTTTTGTCTTTTTGATAAGATAATGATTTTTTTAAATATTAATTTTAGAAAAGAATACTGAGGAATGCTAAGTGTCAACTAGGTTGTCATGGTAACATAACATAAGAACTGTCAATTGTTATGAAACTTTCAAATGTGGGAACAAAAAACATTTCAAAATCTATTTCTGACTTATTCAAGCCATGAATGGAAAATGGGTAAATTTGAATGCATTTGAAAATATCACTGTATGTGTGCATGTACATGCATGTATTCTCAAAGTAAAATATTGTTAACAATGAATTATGATAAAATAGTGTATTAAAACTATTTAATATTAGGAAGAAGTTTGTTATTCTAACCTATATCAAATTAAGTGGAATTTATCCATAGAAGATGAAACATTTACTCCATTTGATTTAAGCTTTTTTCATGTTTTTCTTCTATCAGATATTTCATCCATATATTTATGAAATTTTATTTTTGGTTACACAGTATCAATGCTATAGAGTTTTGACAGTGAATAATATCTATTTGGATTGTATAAAGTTCCACGAGAAATAACAAAATTTTGGTATTTCTGGTTTAGAAGAAAATGAACTTTTTCTAAAAAGTTGTAGTGTTTTTATTTATGGGTGATACTGTATATCCTCTTTACTGTTTATTCTATTTCCGTTATTGTGAGAAAATGAGTCCATCAGTTGGGATGAACAAAGTTCAGATCCGACATATATCTTACCATACATGCAAATGTTTACTACTCATCATATACAAAGTTTTAAAGTAAAAATATATCTTTTTGTTTGTTTGTTTGTTACTGGTGCTTATTGTGTATTTAAATACATAATGAGAGAAATGTCTGTTTGATTTATTCATCAGTTGATCCAATAATTACTTTATTGTGAACTGACCTTTTATTTATAATAGATATGATGATAGTTATTGACAGAGACAAAGAAAGGTTCTTGTTTCACACCCGGTTTAATTAAACCCACATTTCATCAACCAACCCACAGGAAGTTTTTAAATTCTTTCTTTTTTATACATTACCCCAATTCACATTGTATTTCTATTTTTTATGTTCATTTGTTTAAAGTCATTTATTGATAGACATTTTTTCGTTTCACCTCAGGAAATAATTGCTTAATTTTTAATTCTATTTATATTTTTTAATTTTCTCTTCCTATGGGAAATATAAAAAATGTC
The DNA here is from genome assembly GCA_963585895.1 of Sepioteuthis lessoniana. NCBI lineage: Eukaryota > Metazoa > Mollusca > Cephalopoda > Myopsida > Loliginidae > Sepioteuthis > Sepioteuthis lessoniana. The sequence goes on from OY757918.1 coordinate 60,571,271, forward strand.
CTCTTTTTTTTTTCTTTTTTTTTTTTCTTAGTTTGTGTTGTTTTTATTTTTAATATATACTCGAAGATCCGTGAAACTATTGTGCAGTCCGTGAAGACATTGATGTTTCTATTTAAGAAGCAATGAAGGATTTTAATTAACATTATCTGGTTATCTCCATTTTATTGAGAATTTGAATGATGAAAAAATAATGTTCAGTGTGAATGCAGGCTCCACAGAATTATTGTTAAATTACAAATTGGACTGGATATTGGCTTATTTTCTAAGTTATAGTACTTTAAATGCATTGCTCTAATAAAAATCTTGCTATTATGTGCCATTTTTCATGGGTTAGAATTTTATATACATATACAAACATAATGAGAATTTAAGTAATGCATAGCTATTAGGGTCATTTAAAATATAGGTTTGATATTTTGATTGACTTTGGCTTTCATTTCAATTGATATGAAAAAAATATCAACCAATTTTTGAAATTATACTAGTTAATAAAAATAAATTTTTGCTAACACAGAAGAATAGCTAGTTTAGGTTATGTGATGATAGAGATAAAACAGTTAATCTCATAATAAGCAAATACAGCAAACTGTCATAAAAGGAACATGAGTAGGTAGGACTAGATAGAAAAGATGATCCACTGGGAATTGTGCTAGAGATTAAAGCTTGACAATGCTAACAAATGTTTTATGCCCAGACCAGAATCTGTCCTATAAAATGAGACTCCTAAAATGCTCTTGGACTTTAAGAAACAATTCAGGCCAGAAGACTTGACCTAGTGTTAGTTAACTAGAAGAAAAGAAGCTGTTGACTAGAGAAAAGAAACCAAAAAACTGGGAAAATAATTGGACCTTGCCAAAGAGTTGAAAAACCTGTGGAAAATAAAGATGAAGATACTAGTTGTAATTGAGCCCTTAGAACAGTCTCTAAAAGACTGGATGAACTGGAGATTAGAGGAAGAATTAAGACCATTCAGAGCTCAGCACTGCTAAAATCAGCTTGGATACTTAAGAGTCCTTTGAAATCTGATACTATCACTCAGACTCCAGTGAAAACCACTCATTAAAGTTGATGGGGAAAACATGCTAGGAGTTTTTAAAGAATTATTGTTAATAATGACTCTAAAAATAGGATTTTGTCTTTTTTTTCTATGTACTTTTCACTACAACCAACCAAATTAAACATAAAAGTTGATAGTGTAGTTATTATTTACCAAGTCTTTTTTTTTTTTTTTTTTTTTTTTTTTGGAGATGGCACACAGGCTTAAAGTATTCTTGTTCACCTATCTAAATATTGAACAGGCTCAACCTTGCTTTAGTGCTTTCAGTGTGACTTGACCATAAATCTTTTACTAAACTTAAATTAGTTGTAGCACAATATCAGAAATATTGGACACCCAGTGAGAATCAAACTCACTAACAATGGGCTACTAATCTAGCTTGCTAATAATTTCACTTGTTGAGGTGTCTGAAGTTGATTGTACAGTTACTTAATATAAATTTTTTATTAACCTATTTCTAACATCATATATGGCATTATATATCCTTACTGAACAAAATAAGTATTCATATGTTCAATTTTCATACTACTATAATTTGTTAGTAGATTATATTAATCTGATTAGAAATGGGTTAATTTCAAATTCTGAAAAAAGGTCATTTACTAAACAATAATGTATTTTAAAATATTATAATATACATAATAATAAACTTATGTATTTTCAAATATGATGTACAAATATATTTCAGATGATTTAGCTGCTTAACATAGAAAAAATGATAAGAGTGAAACTACTAATTCAATCTGTTTAAAATTTATAATACAGGTCTTTTAGATGAATTCAAAAAAACAAGTAAGGCAAGCAAAATTAGGTAAAAATAGCACTTGTATAAATTGGAACCACCCTACTGTGTGTGCGGGGTATTTTCAAAAAGGATTTAGCTGACTTAAACTTTTATTTTAACTTTTAAATCTGAAAATTTATACGTGCAATCAGTAATAACTTACTAAGAGATCTTCTGGGTCAATTAGTTAAATGATTAGATCAATCATTGAAAATTTTAGTAGTTAACCAAGATTGCTGGTTTGAACTCTTTTGATCCTGTTCTCTGCCAGTCTCATTTATCCATATTATAGACTGGGGAAATTTCATGTTAAATTTCCCTCTCACATGTAAATCTCATTAATATTTGTCATGGAAAAGAATATAGCTGACTCAGTACTAAGGAATGGATGCTTGAATGAGACTAACATTTGATGCAATCATTGTAACTGCTAAATACTTTTCTCTGAGTACAATATATGACTTATTGTAGCATGAAACTTTATATAAGCATGAATTCTACTTTTGTCTTAAGGGTTGCAATCCTTTATAAAATACTACACACACATACATATATATATATATATATCTGTGTGTGTTTGTAATTGAAAGAATCTAGCAATGTATTAGGTCTTACTACTGCTATATTCTATGCATATAATAAATGTGGCAAATTATTGTGTCCTAGGTAAGGTACTAAACTGTATCTGGTGGTGAGGCTCCAGCTCTAGGGAGTGTGAAGTACCCCTTTGTTGTTATTACTCTAGGTTCACCCTGGCCTGGAGTACTAGTATCTTTTAAGATCCCATCTATAAATCGAATAAATCTGAAAATAATTAGTATTGGATTGAAATACTTGAAACCATATAACTGTATGCAACCAAATGATTATTATAGACAAATTAAAAAAAGTTTTAATTATATATATATATATATATATATATATATATATAATTTAAGAATGATTGAAAATGTAGTTATGATTATAATCAGATTTTTACAAATGAATCCACTTTCAGCATTAAATAACCCATAAGGAGTTGATATGCTGTTAAACAAATAAACTAAGCCATCTTTAATAATCATTTGATTGTTCTCTGCTTTGAGATGTTAAAATGATTTCTCTGACCCAATTCTATCATTATTAAGTTGAAAATTTAAAACTGTTTCATTTTCTAAGATAAAGAATTTTAACATTATTGTGCTAATAAAAGTCTATTGACAATGTGCCATTTCTTTGGTGGTATATATGAAAATCAGATGATTCTGATATGGCTTATTATTACTTTATTACAGTGTTTTTATTTTTTTTTTTCTTTGGGTTTTTATGCTCAAGTTTTCAGTTTAGTTTATGTTTTCTAACCATTTTATTTCATTCAGCTTTCATATTTTTCTACTTTTTATTCTTTAGCTTCTTTCTACCAACTTGTATATTTCTGACATTCCAACTATTTTTCAGCTCAAAGGCATTTGTTGTCCTTTATTCTAACATTGACTTCCATTAATTATTATCTGTTTTGTGTTGTTCAATATAACTCACAGATGGTCATCATCTCTTTAATAACTTTGCTTGCACAACTTTTATCATTATTACTTATGTTGGTTAATTACAGTTATTATTAATGTTTTATTTTTACAGGTCAAAACACAGTTGGAGCACCCAACAAAATACCATATTCAGCAGAAACAAAATCAACAGATCCAGTTATTCCTGCATGAAAAACAGGCAGCTGGGACTACATGCACCACTGGCAACCCACAGTCACTACCCAACATGGTGGCTGTGCAAGGGGGTAGCAATTCTAATGACCATACTGATGTGCTTCACACTAGTAGTGCATCACTGACCGAGGCTGACAGTCCACTCCCGCTACCCCTGGCCAATCCACCACCTACTGAGGTCATTTTTGAGATTTTTTTTTTCTAATATAATAAAAACTTTTAACAAAGAATTTTCTTTAAACTATCATATATTCTTATGCATAAATCTTCTCTTGTATTGGTCAGCGCTTGACTTATAAACATGAAATCCTTGATTTATTGAATTTTTTTTTTTTTTTTTTTTTTTTTTTGGTGGAAAGAGTTGCTTTGAATTGCTTATAAAATTATAACTCGATGACAATTATTTGCCTAAGAATTTGGTCCTCAAATTCAACCTATGCATAAGTATATTTGGTATATTAATTATTGTAAAAAAAAATTATGAATTTTTGTTAGCATACATGGAATCTGTTAATATTATTATCATTAATATCTCAGTTTGAATATATCACCAATTAAATTGTAATATTATGTCAAATTACTTTGAATGTTCTTGTTAAATTTGTGTCGTCATTATTATTATTATTATTATTATTAATAATAATTTCTTAAATCTTTGTTCATCAAGAACAGAAATTACCCCTAAAAATTATTCATTAACAAATATTTATAGTCCTATCTTTCTTTGATGAAGCATAGTCATCATTAATCTATGACAAGTTTTTCATCTTTATTGTTAGAATTTCATATATTTTAAAATGATTCCTGGTACAATGTTTTCAGTGGGATAGTACTACATTATAAGTAAGTAAAGTAAAGTTGGCGACCATAGTCGAGGGTAACCCGAAGGCTCCCTTTTCGATAGCTACTACACCAAGGTGTAGGGGAGGGCGCTACTCCTTTCCTGGATTGCTCTACTTTACCCTTGATCCGTACCTTATAATGCTGAGTGTTAAGCAAGGAGGCATCAAGTACCATTTTTTGAGTCTTTGGTATGACTCGACCTGGGATTGAACCCAGGTCTCCCAGGCCATTGGCAAACACTCTAACCGCTGGGCCAATACACATGTGTATATTCCTATATACACCCAAATTTCTAAGAAAACTTGCTGTCAATCCATAAATTCACTACCTTTCTTTTGATGAAATGAGTGGATATCTTTCATGTCTATTCTCTGGAGCAAAGTTAAAATGTATATTGAGCTTTGTTTTATTTTATTTATTTATTTTTTGTATGTATGTGAATTCTACAATGGACAAGACTGCAAAAAGCTTCATAGATCTACTTTGTTTACTGTGCAATATGTGTTGCAGGTACTGGAAGATAATGGACTTTTTTTAGTCAGAATCATTCATTTCATTCAAGAATATTTACAGCAAGGTGTTTAAAAACAGGGATTAAAATCTTGTTGGATTCTTTCTAAAATAAAAAGATGAAAAATTCTTTGCTCTTTTGACTTCCTTGAAATCCTTTATGTAACCTTGGATTTTTAAAAGTTCAGGATTAATAAGTGTCTTATCAAGTCTTAGGATTTCATGCTTCATTAAAGCAAGACAAGACTATAAATATATTTTGTTCCTTTGTAAAATTCTTTTATTATATATCCTTACTCTTAGAGTAAATTTGTACCCCTTTACCTATAATGGCTAACATACCTTGCTTGAAAGTTTTAAAAAAAGGAAAGCAAGATTTTAATTATATTTTTTAACTCTTCAGATGGACAACATCTTCCCTGAAGGAATCAGTCTTGAATCTGTGGATGCTACAATTGATAATGACCTCAATCTTATTGAGCCAACTCTTACTCAGCTATCAACAACTGTAAGTATTATCTTCTTAATCAAGTTTATAGGTATGATTTTTTTTTTTTTTTAAATTAAAAAAATGGCTAGATGAAAGTTAACAAAAACTTGTTGGACAGTATGTAGCATCTGTAGAATATTATAATCTTTTATATTGATAGGCTTTGTACCACACAAGACTAAATGGTAGTAGAAGATGTTTGTCTTTTACCAATCTGCCTAGAAATCAGCATTCAATATCTCGCCTTTTACCTGTATTAAGACACTGAACTTAAACACTTGTAGGAAATTTGTGATTATTTCAACTATTGATTACAGTTTTCTTTATAACTTCGAAAAAATTAAGTTGTCAATATACTATCTTAAAAGGTGCATTTTTTTTTTTTTTCACAAAACCTTTCATAATCATGTTCTACAAAGAGTTGAATTATCTAATAGCCTAATTAGTATTGACCCAAATCAGAATAATAGTGAAAATAACAAAGTTCATCTGAAACACATCTGACTCTTGAATATTTCAAAAACCAGTTGCATAGCCTTCGTGTAATGTGGTAACCAATCAAAGGAGACTTCACTGCATTTATGGAAATAGACAATTCTTCTGTTAGATTACTCAATCAGTAGTGAGACACAATTGCGTGAGCCTATATAATATGACTGTCACATTCACGATGTCCATGCAAGTAGTTTATTCATGTTTTGTGCAAAACTTCTCGCCACCCAAGTTTATCAACCACCATCCCACCTACCTCCAAATTTGGCTACCAGTCACTTTAATTAAAATTAAAATCACCACTGAAATGTCATGACTGAGTTAAGGAGAACATAATGAAGCAACTGATATTGATCCCAGAAGACTTTGCTGACTGATTAAGTAAATGAAAGGTATAAATGTATGTAATCTTATGGGGAGTAATTTGAAAAGGACTAAGGCTTCATTGTCCTAGATAAATTTGAACCCTACTTCTGACCAAAAAGCCTATCTACCATAAATATATCTATTGTTTTTCTTATATATATATATATATATATATATATATATATATATCTGAGTACTTACTTGCAATTTTACCCAACTTCCCCAAAGACTTTAAAAGTTAGAGCATCCGTGAAAAAGATTCCTTACTTAAAGCTAAAAGATAAATTAGTTTGTTGGTATATAGATGGAAATAGATTGTGAGAAGGTAGAGGTAAAAAGAATAAGGATGCCTTAGGGGCAGGCAGTTCAGTAAGTAAGTGAAATATTTTCAAAAAGGAGATAAAAAAAAGAGAAAATTCTTAAGTCAGTTAAACAATTGGTGGTAAATTACAACCTGTCATTGTACAAAGCTGTCAATATGAGAAGCAGCTACCACCCTTCACTGTAAGCAAAATGCAAACAGGAATAACAAATTAATTTACTGTATTTAACTGAAAAAAAATAAAAGGACAGTTTTGTTGCATATACAATGCTAAATAAAAATAGAAATGAAGGTAAAGATATGTTGAAATGATAGATTGTCGTGAATCTGACAGTATGATAAAAATATGTGGAAAGTTGGATAAATCAGAGATTTAAAACCAGTTTAGAGGCACGATATCTCATTCTTTTATTTCATTTTTAAGAACTTTCTCTCTACTTCTTCCTGCTTCACCTTTATCCTCTCAGTCATTTTGTCATGTTCATCATTTACTAATATATAGAAAAACTCAAAAAAAAAGGGTTCAGTGTGAGAAAGTTCTTAAAAATGGAAGAATGAAATATCACATCTCTAAACCAGTTTTAAAGTGTTTAATTTATCCAACTTTTCGCATATTTCTATAATATATATATATATATATATATAGTTTGCTATATTTGTAAATAAAGGGTGCTCAATATTAGTCAACATGTAGCCAACATACTTAAATGTAGGTAAAGATAAAAATTGCCCAATCTCTTTAACCAGTGTCTCAAAGGCATCAGACTCCCTGCTCTCCAGACAAACACTGCTATTTTCTTTCTTTTTTTTTTATATACCATAATGCCCAAAGTCAAAATCACAGCTGAATTGATTGCTCATCTAGTGTTGGGATAAGATACAGCTAGATTCTCACACTTCTCCTTATCAAATTTTAGATAATCAGCCAAGGGGAAGTATTCTAAATGTTGAAGTGAGATAGGCTGTAGAAGAAATATCATTACATTTTGTTTTGTTTTTTTGTTTTTTTGTTTTTTTTTTAATAATTGCTCAAAAACCACTTTTGGTGCCCATTAAGCTTGATGTCAAGTGATATCCTATTTAATGGACATATACTATAATTAATTACAACTAAAAGAATAAGGAGTACTCTATATAATTGATCTTTAATAGTAATCTCCTTTGACAAATTATGATCAGTGAGTATAAAAACAGACCACATATTACTATTTTAATTATAAAGTTAACAGATGGGATTCAAAATAATCTTATTTTCTAAATTAGATAATATTAATGCTGTTGCATTAACAAAAATCTTGCTACAAACTTGGGCCATTTTTACTGTATTGCTTTTTAGATTATTTGAAGTTTTTCTGTATTATTCAAAAAGTTTCTCACAACCTCTAAAGGTGTTTGGAGGCTGAATAACTTTCTTTTTTTTTCTCTCTTCTGAGATAGTTTTAGGTTTCCTTGTGTTCACATGTATATATAATACACAAAAAATACTTTAAATAGTAACAATAACCCATTGTAACTAAGATTTTCCAATCTAAATTCCATTTGTACTCTCTATTCAAGTCTGCCGAAGAATTTAAATAAAGTTCAGTCATATTTCAAATCCAAAGCTTTCCAGGACAATTTATCAAAAATAAATTTTACATACCCAAGTGACAACAACATGTCAAAAATCAACTGTTAACCCCTTAAATCTCATTCCAAGAATTATTTGAACAATTGAATTCATTCTCCATGTTGCTTTTTTTCTTTGGCTGATCTATTTTACAGGCTTCTGTAAGCATACAGTATTCTTAAATCTTATTCAATCTGAAATAATTAAAGCAAATGTTGAAATGAATACTATTAAATTTATTGAAAAAATCAAATTAGTGCTTTTAAGATCTTTGATGTACAATGGGTTCATTAAGTTATGACTCTTTTTGGATTCTACAAATTTCCTTGGATATAATTTTTTTTAAATAGAGGTTGGGTGTCTTATTTCTTTATTCCTGTCTAAGTAAGAATGTTAATATATATATATATTTAAAGGAGACCTCAAACATTGTCAGCACAGGAGATGACATGGATGGAAACTTCCTTGAATTTAACAATACATTCAACACTATGCCAAATGATGGGGTGTTTGATAAGGTAACAAATTCTTAAAAATGAATGAAACCGTCTCCTTTGTTGTGTATGAATTCATTTTTTCCCTTCTGCATAAAGCTTGCATATGTATGTATATGCATTTGAATGTGTGCATGCATATATTGTCACTTGTATATGTGGTACAAATTTTCAGTAAAAAATAATTGCATATTAAGAAAAAATGTTTGTTTATATGATCCTTAAGTAGGATTTACTCTAACCCTAATCATGGAATTAGAATGTATTCTAACTCTACTCCTGGAATTAGAATTTACTCTAACTCATAATCTGAAGTTAGAATTTACTCTAACTCATAATCTGGCCTTACCTAGTTTGACTCATGGGCTCACAATACTTACTGTTTCTAAGTGATCATCTATCTAACTAGTGAACAAGCTCATCACTACTAAATTTCAATGATCTATTAGGCACCAGTACTTTAAATTTTATTTCAATGTAAGTCATTCTTAAATTCTGAAGTTTAATTTAAAAAAACATATATAAATCTATTTATTCATAAAACATAATGTGGGTTATATATATTGATTAGTCATGTAACCTGGTCTTATTACATGCTCATGAGAAATTCTATTGACAACACAAAGAATTCTTTTCAGAAGTCATAACTGTAGACTACATAATCTCTGTCTCTCTCACACACTTTTTCTTTTCTTCTCTTACTATAACATTTTACACTTTTTTCTTCTTCCTTCTCTGTCCTGCCACCATAGGTTTTATGCTGTCTTGTAATGACAATCCTCAGGCAGAGAAATAAAGATATTGGAGAAATCAAAAAAATTAAAAAATACAGTCAAAAGAATGTCAGGATTGTGTACAACTCTTTATGTGTGTGTGTGTGTGTGTAGATTATATTTGTATATTAATGTGTGTGGTCATGTAAGTGATATTTAGTATGTGTGTGTGTGTGTGTGTGTGTGTGTATGAATGAAGATTAAATATATATTCATTTTTATGTATATCTAACTTATATAATAGCTCTATCACAGATATTGAACACTCTCCAAATTATATTGCATTTGATTTACCACAAACCCACAAAGTGAGATAGTGACAACCAATATTGTTTATATATATATATATATACACACACACACACACACTCTATTTCTCATTTGTTAGATAATACTAACCTTTTGCACTATCCCAGATTTAAAAGCCACCTAGTGTTGAATGAACTCACTATGAATGGCTTGTAAAATGAGTACTGTGACTATTATTCTACTGAATCTGCCTTATTAGTATGAACATATGAAATTCAGTATTCATTTCCTTAGTTTAGTTTAGCACAAGGCTAAATGTATAAGGAGTGACAAGTGAGAAAAGAAACTCATAAACATTAGTCTGCTATTTATGAAATTCAGTTTCTAGAAAATTTGGCCTACTCAGAAAATTCAGTGTCAAGATTTGGTTATAAGGTGTGCCATTAATATTCATGTAATATTTTTTAATGATTATCTTTCATTAATTCCCATTCTTTTAATTTACTTTTTTAAAGATATTTTCATAATCATTTAGATTAAATTTTCTCGGCACCTTTAGCCCAGTAATCATTTGTTCATTTTCTGTATTTATACATTTATTCATGATGGGTTTAAAAAAATGTTTAAGTACATTTTAGTTAAAGCATGAGTTTTTGATCTACTAAATTGTATCTTGTGTAACTGATGGTCAAGTTCCAGTTCTGATTAAAATTATTGAAGATACATTTTTAACAGATATAATTGTTAAACTAACTTCTACTTAAAATAACCAACAAGCTGAATGTTGTACAATATTCAAAAACACAAAGAAGTTGAGTTGCAGCTAATAATTTTGAAGAATTGTTATTAAAAAAGCAAGAATTGGTTGAAAGATTAAAGTAAAACTGAAGACTTTAAAAAGAAAAAAAGTAGTTTTCACTATGAAATTACTAAATAGCAACAAAATATCATGAATATTTGGGTCATGAGAAATTTTGGCCGACTCAGAAAATTCAGTTAAAAACTTACATCTCAAGATTTGGTTATTCAGTACACCATCAATATTTGTGTCATATTTTTGTAATGAACTTTCAGTAATTCTTATCCTTTTTAACTTTTTTTTCCCCTTTTTATCTAATTTTTCCATAATCTTTTACAACAAATTTTTTAATGACCTAAATTTTCTAAGACAGAAATTATCCTGTTTAAAAACTAATAGGTTCTGTAATGAAGATATGATATGCAGATGTGTCTCTATATGAACAGAAACAACTGTATACAGATGTGTGTTTGTGTGTGCATACATGTATATGCAAGCTTTCTATTTCCCTCCTGATTTCTTTTTTTTCCTCTCTCTCTCTCACTGTAGAAACCCTACTACAATTTGTAATTATTGTCCTTTATTTTGTAATTAACCCTTTGAATGCATTTTTGTTTTAGAGTTTGACATCCAACCAGTTTCTTCCTTTTCTGTATTTGTCTATCCAACTTATTTCACTCAATAATATTAATATTTTCTTTTATTATGTATACCAAACATTTGGTAATTGGATTTGCTATCTTTGTCATGTGTATTTCTTTAGTTTTCCTTACATTGTGGTCCTTTGTTAGCTATATAATAGTGATATAGATGACTTTCCATTTTTTCTTTTTTTTTTTCCTTGTAGTAATGGCAGTAAAATGTGTTTTCAAAAATCTTCACTTTCAGCATTTCAGTTATACACAGGCAGCAGTTGAAGTGTAATTTTGGTTTTTTTTATTTTCTAATGGAAAGTTTTCTTAGAAAAATGTTATTTTTTATAAATTATTTAATTCATATCTACCATATAATCATTAGCTGTATTACTACTGGAGTTTTTATCATCACATATTAGTTTATTGTTCAAAAACATCCCAATTTTTTTTTTCTTTATTTGATAGTTTATTTTTCTAATTTTGTTTCTTTTTATAAGATTTTGGTTTCTGAATCTCAAACTTTTACTCTTGAGTTCTTTATTATACATTGTAATTTAAGGTTTTTTTTGGTTTTTTTAGTTAAATTTTTAAAATATTTTTTAATTTCTTTTAAATTTCTACATATGTACCAATGTGTATCTATTTGTTTTGTTATATGATGACTTAGTCAAAATCCCCCCAAAAATAAAATTTTTTAGGAATAAAAATAAATGATAAATTCAACATTTCTTGCTGTTCTATCAAATTTCTCTTGAATTTTCACTTCAAAGTAAATGTCTGTCTTTTGGGGTTTGGGTGTCATTTAAAAGGAAAAAAAATTATAGAAATTCAAATATATCCAAATAATGTGTAAAAGGTTTCATTATATATTCTTATCTCCTGGCTTAAATTCTGTTATAGTAACACAAGCCATGCTCTTCAAAGGTACAACAATTTTAGAATTTAAAAAATAATAAAATTATGAATTAAACAAAGCATAAAAACAAAAAATAAAGATTTGTAGTCAACAGAACACTAATCTCCAAATTCATTGCAATGCAAATTTTAAAAAATCTACGTTATTTTGTTTTCTTAAAAAAAAAAAAAAAAAAAAAAAAAAAAGGAAGATATTTTTGAATGTCCTCATTGCAATTCAAATATATCTTTGAAATTATCCATGATTAATAACTAGTACTTGTATAAATATGCTTTCTTCAGGACCAAGTCTTCATACTAGGTGAACTTAGATAATCTTCTGCACAAATTCTAAACAGCTTATACAGAATTTCTTAATCCAACTTAAAAAAAAAAAAAAAACATAAAAGCTTTGTAACAAAATGATCAGTGGCATAGGTTGATGATAGTAATGTTGAAAAAAAAAACTTTGTTGGAAGTGTTTTATTAAAAAAAAAAATGAGAAAGCTTTGTTCATGTTTTGGGTTGAGGTGGAACTTGACTCGTTAAGGCACCCTCTTGAAAATTTAGTCAAGATTTATTCTTGTATGATGTCAGTAGAAATGCTGTTGATGAACTACTGTTTATAAAACTTTTGAATCTTCCCCCTTAGGGTCCACAAATAGTCCACATTCCATCAATCATCTGTGCTTTTGTTTTGGTATCTCATGTGCAAGTGTTTTGAATCTTCCTCTTCCACAATTTGAATTTTTGCTTTTAATATTATTTTGGAAGAATATCTAGCTTATATATATCTAAAGTGTTTTACAAAGATGTATGTATTCTCACATATAGTCTTATCAATGTATATATCTTATCAAATAAATAAAAAGAAAGTGTTTACATATTGTACACTTTTTCTTACCTATCTCCATACCTGCTGTCTCTACATTAATGTACAGAACTGCATCAAAAATGAATATATGATTTATAAGTGTGTATAAGTATTATTTGCTAAGTTAAAAAAATGTAAATCTTTGATTAACAATAAGTATATAAACACCAATCAGTAGAACCATTGTTGTCTACTTGTATACCTACTTACCTTCCCTCTCTCCTACCAATTTACCTATATTTAGGTGTACCTGTGTGAAATCTAAACAAAGAAGAGGTCACTAATATCAAGCCTAGTGTCAACTCAATTGTATATTAAACTTGGAAGTGCCTCTATACTTCAACTGAGACAACAGTTGTTGGGTGGACATGGTCACCTTTGCTAGTATAACAAACGAGATAATCAGTAGCCAGGTTTTCCACGCTTGGGTTATCTTGAGCAAGTAACTCTTGGGTTTCTGCATGTTAGCTGGTGCTTACTCTTATGATTCGTGCAGATCATAGTTTAGGGGAGGGGTTTGATGAACTTGGGCTCTGAAACATAGGTTCAGCCTACAGACACATAATTGTATACTGAGATTCATGGGTCTGGAACCAAAATTGTTGAGTGCTCTAAAGGAATAGGGCAGATAAGGAAAAGGTTTGTATAGATGTGGTAGAAGGATGGTTAGAGGAGCTGAGAGAAAGAGTTAAGTTTAAGAATATTTGGAATATAGATAGAACTGAGGGGAAAAAGAGTTGGAAGACAAAGAAAAGAGAAAAGACAGGAGGAGGAGAGATGAAAAGGATAGAAATGTTAAGATATAAGTTTTTAAAATGAATTGTTTTATTCTGATTCATTTTTGTATTTTATTTATTTACTAGAATAGTACATATAAAAAATTACTGCATTTATTATCATTATTATCATAATTGATTTATTTTCTATCTGTTCTCAAAGAAACTTTTATTTATAAGAATTGAATTATTTAAGATTTAGAACAGTTTAAATTGAAAAACTGCTTTTGAAAAAGCAATTGAGACCAAAAAAGAAGTACACTGGCTGAAAAACATTTAAAATTTCTGTTTTAATTTCCTTTTCTAAATTGTCAAAGGTTATCTTTCCCACCCAACCCCTTAAAAACTTTAATAGGAACAAGAAATTTGAAAAAAAAAATTAATTAATGAGACTGAAAATTTCTTTTTTTTTAATCATGAAAATGTCATATTTTTAATTATTTGGGGTATTTGTTATTCGGACAACTAAAAACATATAACCAGGATAATTTAGAGAAAAAGTTGGACATAAGTAGCAATTAAATATTTAGAAATTTTGTAATAAACTTAAAAGTGTTTGTGTAATAGAGAACTTCATCTTAATGGTAGGGTATTGGTGTATATATTATGGACATCTGTTATGATTGTGATCAGAATGGAAAGAGAATGAAAGATCAAACAAGGAAAGAAGTTTCTTCTATCAAGAAAGGAACACATTTTGTTTAAGCAATTCCAAATGAAAAGTCAGGATTCTAACATGACTTTATAGATAACTGTGGCTGGCAGGTTACGTTTATACATTTTCATAGTTAGTATGATGTAATATTGATGCATACTTATGACTAGATTATACACTTTGTCTTTATTTGAACATGTGTAACCCTGATATGTCTTTTGGAACAAGCAATAACTTTCTGTGGTTAAGCGGCTGAATATATTACAATTGTATTGATTTTCAAAAGGTTATAAAAATAAATGCTATGCAATTATTTGGATCTATTCACAACTGCAAATCATATTACCTTTCTTTCTTCATTCCTCCCCCACTAAAACCTTCTAATCCATACTTATTTTCCTTTTTCTATACTTTTATTTTATTGATTAAAAAATCTTTATATGATTATCTGGCTGTTAAATTCATTCTTATAAAAAAGAAATTTTATTTAGAAAATTATTGGCCAAGTTTCTCTAAATAAGATTTACAAATGGCATAAACAAAATTTCAGCTTCATCCCAAAATATCACTTTGTTTCATGGGATATAAATGAAACTGTGCTCCTGGGCCTACATGAAGTTGAACTGTCTTAAAAGCTAATGTTTGCCCAGATGCTATAGACTAGCCTCATTCTATAATACTTTAATATCAAATGTAAATGGGGAAGAAATCTTGTATCCTATCGAACATGGTACATAAGTCATAAAGATAAGAAAATTACAAAATGTTTAAAGTCACAATAAAAAAAAATATCATTTTGAGTTGGAGAATTTGGTGACTGTTTCATAAGTTAATTAAAAAATTCATTTATGCCATTTACAAAAGGAATAAAAGATGCAATAAAAATCTTCTCAACTACATAGATTTTACAGCAAATATTATATTTGATGGCATATAAGGCTCTTTTAATTAGAAAGTTTTAAAATCTCTTCTGGGTCATTGATGTGAAGTTGATGTATCTGGTAGGCTAATGTTTACCCAGACACCAAAGACTACCAGTATTTGTGTCTAGGTCAACTCTACCATACTCTAAATATGAATAGTTGATGGGTGTGCTCTTATATGCCATCAAATATTATCAGTATCTGCAAACTGTCTTTGGGAGAGAAAAAGGTCTTTTGTATGTGTGTGTATATGTATATATATATATATATATATATATATATATATATATATATATATATATCTTTGTTTTTTCTGCAAATCTTGATTTTTTTTTTTACAGATTGAGATTTTCACTTTGTCCTTTTCCTTTAATCACAGCTTCCCCAAAATGGTGTTCTGAACTTGTATGACCAGCGAACTGACAAAACAAAGACTTCAAATTCTATCCCCAATGCATTTCGAATAAAAAGCACAGAACCACCACAATTCCTCACTGAAGAAGAGGCAAAGCAGTGGGCCAAAGACAGACAAAAGAAAGACAACCATAACCTGAGTAAGTATTCATTTAAATCTGCCTAGGTGTGTAAGACTGTTGTATAAAGAGCTTTAATTTATATGCTGTAAAAATATTACATTATGTCATTAGCTGAAATATCCATTTATGTTGAGCACAATGTATTTTAGTCTTGAACAGTGTTGGAAAATTTATCAAAAATACATTTTTTATACCATCAGGGTCTCTACAAACAATGATTTTTTTTTTTCATTAAGATTCTAGAACTTTACAAATCTATTCATTTCCAGCAATGAATGCTTGAATGGTGTAATAGTTACCATACTTTGAAATGAACTTGGAGAGCCAAGTTCAAATCCTGGATGAAGCTGTTTGCATTTCACTTCACACTGATACTTTTATGGAAAAGCAAAAATCTATCTTTTCTCCCTTTTCCCAGATAAGGATAAATGGTAGGCAAAACTGGGATCTTTTGCCTTGGTATGGCAACCAGTCAGGGGAGAGGAAAAACTCAAAATTCAAACTAGTTGAACTTCACTTGTGTTGCATCCTGCCCATAGCAGAAGGGTTAGGTAAATACATATCAAGTAATGTCACATAATTTGACTTTTGATTTAAAAAAAAAAAAAAAAAAAAAAAAAAAAAAATTACCAGCTCACCATCAGTACTAAGGAATCATTCTATTGTTATTATAACCATCTATTATCCAAGTTTTGACTCCTCACTTGTAGTTTTTTTTTCTTACCGAGTTTGATTTAAATGAATAACATTTAAGGGATTTATAGATTTAAAAATTTCTATAGCACACTAGACATTGCTTTCTGTGAAACTATTCCTAAATTAATATGCATATTCACTCTGAGACTGTTTCAGGTTAATAGAAGAGTACTACTGATGCCATGTAAAAAAGTAAAGTTAGCGAACATTGTCGAGGGTGACCCGAAGGCTCCCTTTTCGATAGCTACTACACCAAACTGTAGGGGAGGATGCTACTCCTTTCCCTGGTAAAAAAATATGGAACGCTTCACGAATTTGCATATCATCCTTGCGCAGGGGCCATGCTAATCTTCTCTGTATTGTTCCAATTTTAGTATATGTACTGCCAAAGCGAGTACACTGATGCCATGTAATCTAATACTATCTGCTGCATAGTCAGCTAAACCAACTCCTTTAATACCCTAGCTACTGAGGAGATTGGCTAAATATTTTCTAGGATGAAAAATAAGATCTGTCATTGGACCTAAACTCTCATAGGCCACCTTGTTGGCTGGAGCTGTAGAATACATCAACTGGACATCTGCAGAATGGTAAAAAAAAAAAATCCCAATAAGGCCACTTGTTAGTCATGGGTGGTGACTGGTAATGCTTAAGGAAAGGTTCCTGGTGGTTGAGCAGACTTTGACCCAGCAACCAAGTGTTCAAGTAACTTGCAGCCCACCATTTTGGCCCTTACTGAGCTAGACGAGCGATCAAACAGGATTGGTCTGATCAATCAGCTGGTCCTGTCAAGCCCTAGCACTTATATGTTTATTCCTGACTATCTTCAATCTGCAATTGCTACAAACTTTTATCCTTTTTTATCTTATAAGTGTTAGAAAGAGGTGGCTGAGAGTCAATGTTGAGAGAATAAGACTTTGACCACTCTTAAATTGTACAGCAATAAATATGGTTTACTGAAAGTCTGAAATTTGCACAGGCTCCAAATCCTACTCTCTATTTAAATATACTGGTAGTCTATCTCTGTATCAACCAAGACAAATAAGTTTTCCCTTTGGTAAATTTCCAACTCAAGTTGGACTCCTTGGTGGATGGTGGTGTGCAGGACCAGCAAAGAACAAGCACTACTTATGTCTTCTTCAAGTAAAACAAATAGAACAAAATCTATCCAAGTCATTTGGAGAATGATGTTGCAGAGATCCCAAGATTCATTGAACTTGAATTTTTGGAAGACCTGCTAGCCAAATTATCTCTCTTCTCAATAGAGAAGGTTATTTTAAGTAGAGCAACCCCTTGAACTGTCAAAAAGACAAGAAATGACAATTTGCTCTTGCAGGTGGACAGCCAAAGCCATGCTTGAAAACATCCTCAAAATGAAAACATTCCACTGTAGGTATACTCATGTGAGAGATTTAACACTTCAAAAGGAGTTATAAGGAGCAGGGAGCTACCCTTGGCTAGATCAGAAGAAATAAGAGCAGCCTTGGAAAAGTAAGGGATCACAGACTAAAAAAGAATAACCATCAGAAGGAGTGGAGAAGAAATTTGGACAAATACATACATATTAAGTTTCAATCAGCCTAAAGTACCTAAGTAAAAATTGGATTATTACCTTGATGGGATGGAACAATACATTTCCTCACCCTTGAGGTGCTTTAAATGTCAGTTATGTTGTAGAGGATGTCCAACATGTGGAAGGTGTGACCAAAAAGACCCAGACTACATGGAGGGAAATAGCCCAAATAAAACTTAATGCCCAAACTGTCAGGAAAACCACCTTGCTTTCTCAAGATCTTATCACATATACAAAAGAAAAAAAGAAATATTTGAGGTGAAGTATAAACAAAATGTGAATTTTTGAAGGGGAAAAAAGCAATTACATTTCGGTAGCATGGAGGGTGAATCCAATCAGAGGTATCAACCAACTATTACAGATCTCTTGTTGAGAAACTAATCCAACTGGAACTGAATGATTAGTTAAAGTTTCAGGAGCCATTGAAAAGCCTACACTTAGCCAAAATTCATCAAACAGAAAGAGAAACTAAAGTAAAAGAACTTGCAACAAAGAAAAAAAATCCAATGAAATAACCAAAGGAAAAACATGTACAAAATCTCCCACTCAAGCACAAACCCCTCCTTCAAAAAATACAAAATCTCTTACAAAAGTACAAAAGAAAGCTCACATAGATCTTCAATTTACTCACCAAAAAACATCAAAGACAGACTAAAATCTTGTCTCCAAAAAAGCTAGAAGTTCCCCTTGATTAATCTAGAAAAATTCATATCAACACCAAAGTGAACAATAGTTCATTCAAAGCTAGCCAAACTTGATAGAGACCCCTCAACATCAAGAATAAAATCACTTAAATAATAAATAAACAATGCAATGCCTTGGATCAACCAAATCCCTTAATAGATCCTACAGTATAGAAAGTAAGAATATTGAAACTGACAACATAATTGTAAACCTCAATCTAGAAAGCATATAAAGATATATCAAAGACATATCTGAAAGCAAACTGACACAGAAATATGAATATATATAATTGTTTTTTTTTCTTCTGTAGTGATTGAAAAAGAAAAAAATATTACCATTAAAGATTAATGCAGTACTTGAAACCATTTAACTGTATGCGAACAAATGAAGTCTAACTCGTTTAGAAATAGTTACCTATAAACCATTAACTTAAAAATCATATATATGTATAAACAAGATTTGGCATTAGATACCCATCAAGTGTTGGTATGCCATTAAACCAAATAACTTAACCTAACTCTCTCGTAGGGTCAGTGGCCTTCTTAGCACACAAGAGGCCAGGAATGTCAAGAAAGGCATCACTTGCATCGAAATTTGGTTTAGCCCTTCACGGCAACCGATCTTTCATCAACTGTCCTGGACTGAATTTTGCTGCTGGATCCAAAAAAAAAATCTGCTCAACCGCTAAATGAAAGGAGAAATCATCATCCCTTGCAATAGATATCAATCAACTGAGCCATATCTATGCACTGACAAATACACATACTCACAATGAACATACCTGTCTCCTTTTTAATTAATTTCATATTTACTATTAATCATATCTGTTTTGAACTTTGTTTATAAAAAAACTTTTTTTTTCTTTTTTTTCTTAAGTAAGAAAATTTGAGCTCTTAAAACTAGTGAAAAAAAGAATACCTGAGAAATGAAAATTGGGATGTGAATATTTTATTTGTTCAATTATTTATTGTTTTCACTTTTCATTTCATTTTCAGTTGAACGTCGCCGAAGGTTTAATATCAATGACAGAATCAAAGAACTGGGGACTTTGCTTCCACGTTGCAATGACCCGTAAGTCGTTTAGTGAATTGTTATTTGAAATTATAAAACTCTTCATATGTACTAAAACTTGCTTAGTATGGTAAAAGGTTAAATATTGGTCAGAAGATCAAGTGGTGTGAATCAGCATCTGATATCCTGGCCTTTACCTGGGTTTAATCACCAACCACTGATACTAGTAAGATTATGTTCCACAATCACAGCCAGGAAACAAGCTACTTGTTGAAATTTAATAAGCTTACCTTTGCCCAGGACGTAAACGTGGTATAATGGTTAATGATACAGAAAATAGAATCACCAAGCTGTAATAAAATTCTGAGGCTGTTTGCTTTCACATTGCTCTAATGCCCTTTAAAATAAACATGAATCAATTTCTAGGTAAAATAACTGGGCTGCTTGGGTTCTTTAGTGGTGGTTTTCAACCAGTCTAGGAGAAGGACAACTCTGAATACAAAGGATGGAGAAAGCAATGGGAAACTGGTATTTCAGTTTTCTATCAAGAGCCATGATTGCCCAATTCCTGAAAAGACACAGCGCTTTCCTATTTCAGTTTAGCACTGCACAAGACTACAAATATAAAGTTCATTGAATTCACTACAGTAGCATAAAATTTATCTGAGCATAAATTCTGCCCTCTTATCATTAGGGTTACATTCTTTATGAAACGCCTTGTACAGGATGTGGGTACTTTTAAAGGTAAAACTTCATTATCATCAAGACATGCCAACAGCATGGATTTCTTTGATGCTTTCTCTCCATATGTCCCTATCAGCTATCACACTTTTTAAGTACTCTAAACAGCATCCAGTGTCTGCACAAAGCTGATGAAAGTTTTTACTGGTCAGCCAATACTGGTGTGTCCATGCATGTGTCCATAGGAGAACATCGCATATAAGTCCATCTTTACATCTCCAGCAGTGCCCAGCATGTCTTGCTCACCTTTCTTGGATGGTTTGCAAGATTGGAGGTTAGTGGCCATGCAATTACTGTTTTGTTGGGTGCTGCTACCATAATTTGTTCAAAATTGCCCAGTAGTTCTCATTTAGTTTTTACTCCTATCATTTTGTTAGAATCCAAGTGGAGCAACCATACTGTAGTACTAATATGGCTACAGCTTGGAAGCTGTCAATAGCAATCTATGTGTATGTTGACATTGCTTTCATTAGATGAGATAATACTACCAAGGTATGTGGAATGGTCTACTAATTTCAAATGCTTGTCATTTTATGAAGAGATATCACCGTCTTGATTAAAACACATGAACTCTGCTTTATCTGAGTTCATGTAATGACTAATTCCCCTAGCTGTCTACTCCCAGTGTAAAACTTACCTTAATGAAATGCAATCACATTCTTCTTCAAATTCTGCAGATATTCATTTACATGTGTAACCTGCAGAAAGTCTGAGATTTTTCTTTATAATTCTTCCAGAGATACCAGACAAAACAAAGGTTCCATCCTGAAGAATTCTGTTGACTACATTCGTAAACTAAAGAAGGACCAAGATAAAATGCACAATCTTGAAGATAAGAACAGACTGTCTGAAACAACTAACAGAAAACTTCTGCTGAGAGTGCAGGTAGGTAGCATCATCTTTGTGCTCTTGGGGGGGGGTTGAAGTTTTATTCTTTTGCTGTAAAAAATGTTAACAAGTCTACAAGTAACTTTTTTCCCTCTCTCTCCCCACTGTATACATGTTGGGATGGAATCATTCCTATATTTACAGATGGATGTTTTTTCTGTCTTACTTTTTTGCATTACTAAATGATATTGTAAGTAAGTAAGTAAAGTTAGCGACCATAGTCGAGGGTGACCCGAAGGCTCCCTTTTCGATAGCTACTACACCAAGGTGTAGGGGAGGGCGCTACTCCATTCCCTGGATTGCTCCACTTTACCCTTGAACCGTACCTTATAATGCTGAGTGTTAAGCAAGGTGGTATCAAGTTCCGTTTTTAAAGTCTTTGGTATGACTCGACCTAGGATTGAACCCAGGTCTCCCGGGCCATTGGCGAACACTCTAACCGCTGGGCCAATGTCCCGGTCAAATGATATTGTAAAAAGATGTAAATATAGTAAACATTAAATTTAAAGATTAATAAAAAATATGAATTAGATAAAGCATTAAAAACAAAAATAATAAAGATTAATTTGTTGTCAACGATACAATATTGTGTAAGATCACTGCAATGCAAATAAAAAAAAATTATTTATGAAATATATTTAGTTTTTCTAAAATAATTTTTTATTGCAATTCAAATGTAACCACAATATTTTTTCATAATACTACATAATGCATTTCTTTGCATGAAAAGAAAATATACATATAGATTCACATCAAATACAAATCTGATTTACTTTCAGATTTAAAACTATTGTTTGTGGTGTTATAATAACCATCATAATTTTTCTTTGTTTTCCCTAAGTAATAATTGTATGTAAATGCAAACTAAGCAATAAATGTTTGCATGTTCAGCTTGAACTACTATCTATAAAGTTAATTAGTAATGTTTAATTAGACAGGAATAATCATTTTTGTAAGACAATATTTTTTTTTATTTCCAAAAGTGGAAAATTTAAATTCTGCATGATTAGTGATAGTTTGCAGAAACATGGCTTCTAACTGATTATCATTTATTATTAGACCACTTCTCACAATAGCACCTCCAATTTCCACATAAGCAAAAGATATTTTTATTATATATATATATATATATATAATTGTTAAAAATTTCTCCTGAGTCCAATAAGTATACTTAAATTTGATGGCTCTAGATAAAGTCATTTGGTTATTTATAAAGGATAGACAAACAAACTTTCCAATTAACAGTAAAATATCTTCTTGTGTTTCATATTTAACTTTTTTTTTTCTTTAGCATTTGGAAATGTTATGCAAGACACATGGCATTTCAACTGGCCTTCCTGATGATTCCAGTTCCCTAGCTATCTTCACAGATGACATAACCCCTTCAACTGTTAAACCTGAGCAGGACCTTCTCCTTGACCACAGTCAGCATGGTTTTTCATCAGTCAGCAGCAGTGCTATGGATGATGACAGTTCTCCTGTTAGTGGAGATCCAATGATGTCCTCTAATCCTGTGAGTCCATCTATGGATGAAGATGATGATGAACTCATATAAACAGATACACATATATTAAAAAAAAGGAAAAAAAACCCTTAAAAATTGTTTTCATTTGAATGAGGGGAAAAATTATGTGTGCATATGTATGTTTGTGAGCATGTATGGTTTTTGTACGTCTAGAAAACAAGAAAGCAAAAAAAAAAAAAAAAAAAAGAGTCCATTATTCAATGGAAGCACTTTGACAAAGTTTTAAAAGATGAATTTAAGAAAAAAAAAACAATTTTGAACCAATTACAACTGTCACAAAAACAGTTGGCAAAAAATATTGCACTCAATTTATCTGATTCCCCCCACCCGCTAACCCTTTTTCTTTTTCACAAACAAAAAAAAATTAGAAACAAAAAAGAAAGCCAAAAAAGTCTATCTCCCTACTTTGACGTTGCCCCTCTTCCCACTACCAATTTTGCAAACACAACTTTCAATTTGTCTACCTTGTGACATCATATTACACTTTTTTCCCTGCCTGTGGTGACACAGAGAACTGATTGGGCACAATATTTTCATTTTTGGCATTGACAGCATATTTTCAATGTTTTCAAATTGGAAAAAAAAGGAAACACAGACTATATGGAATGGTTCTAGAACAGGAATTATGAGTAAAAGAATTCAAAGATGGAATTGCTATGTACTTCAGAAATCTAAAACAGAATGTTCTGAAATTTGGTCTAAAGGAATTTGCAGCTAGACATAAGATTAATGGATAAAACCTGTATAATGGTGGTCCACCTTGGACAAGAGATTTAAATTAGATTTGGGTGATTAGTTATCCACTTGGATAAAGGTAGTCAGTTGTTGACTCAAATGATCCACCTGATTAACTTAGAATTAAAGATGATCTAATTTCAATATGTATCTTGAACAAGAGTAATCAGCCCCATATACAGGTTGTCTGGCTTGGACACGGGTAGTCCGTCTAGGACATAAGTATTCTGCTATAGAAAGATCAGAATTAAGTCATGTTAAATAGAGGTAGTCCACTGTAAAAATGAGTTTCACCTTGAACATTGGTAGTCACCTTTTAGTTCACCTTAGAGATAGATAATCTCAAACAGAAGCTATCTACCTTAACAACATTGGATAGAAATCACCTGTCTTGAATAAGGACATTTGTTGGATGGAGGTGATCTGCCTTGGAACAGAGGTGCATAAACTCAAATGTCAGTGATCTGCTTCAGAGAAGAGCTGGTCTGTTTTGGCAGAGACTCAAGTCTTGAAGACTTAACTTGAAAGATTTTGAGAGGAATTAAGATTTTTACTTTCATCTGCTCTTCTTTTTTTTTCTCACTCTCTCTAAATCTCAATTTTTTTTTTCACTTTCTCTAGCTTCAATTATCCTCCTCCAAAATCAGGACTCCATTGTGTGATGAAATTAAAAAAATAAAACTAAAAAATTGTCAGATATATAAAGTGAACAACAATGCAAAAACTTTTTTCAAGACTCAGAAAGAAGAACCAGAAGAAATGTAGAATGTGTGGAATTTGAAGACTTAAAAAAAAAAATTAAAAGCAAAACATGACTCCAGGAAGAACAACACCACCATCAAGTACAGGAGTGGGGATTGATTGACCACTGTTTGGAATATATTGTTTCTTGCCCCAAACGTTGACTTATTTTTGTATGTCATTCTTTTATATAATTTTTAATTTTGTATTTTTTTTAATGAACAAATGTCACAATAGGATATTGAAAGGTGATCAGAAGTGAACATAGATATTCAAGATTATTTTTTATTAATTATTATTTTCACTAATTTTGATTGTAATCATTCCCCCAATTTTTTTTCCAGAGCTGTATACTGATTTTTTTCTAAAAGAAAAATTAAGAACATGATTTCAATAATTATGATGCTTTAAATGTAAGTAATATCTCATCAGACACAATGATTTGATATTTGTAAATCTTGGCAATTTTTAATTACAATTTTTGTTTTTGTTCAAATTTTCTCAACCTTCTTTAGCTATCACCCTTTCAATATTTTTTAAAATCTTTGTAACTTGCTATAAACAACAGATTCCATATAAATCTTAAAACATTTTTTTAAGGGTATAATGGCTCATCTTCAGTAGAACTTAAAATCATGCTTAAAAGTTTAGGCTGTGAAATTAGCTCAAAATACTTGGCTCCCAGTCTAGACCTTATCATAATGGTAATTTAAGCAATATTATTTTAAAATTTATCTTTAAGTTAACTTGTTCAGTTTGTGAGTCTTTACATTTGTTTCAATCTTGATTGAATCAGCTGCAAGTCATGTTCTGCTCAAGGTTAGCTGGATTCAGTGGACCAACCCAAAATCTTTAGTGTCATGAATGATTGATTTTTATCTGGTTTTTTTTTTGGGGTTTTTTTTTAAACTAAACCAAATATTTTCCATGTATGATGTACAGTGCATATTTTACAAATACATAAGCACTCATTGAAATTGCTAATATGTCATTTTATTATCAATAGTTAAGAAAACCATTGAAACTCAAAGAAAATTTAAGGATTCTACTTCTTGCAACTTTCAATCTTTAAACTATAATCTCTTTACTTTTTTTAAATTCATATTTAAAAACAGTCACACTTTATAGACTCTGGCACAAATTTTTCACCATGGTACTTTTTCAGTTTAAAAAAAAATTCAAAATGAAAACATTGAAGAAAATATTTAGATTTGATTACTTTATATTTCAAAGAGAAAATATAAATTGCCATTATTTTATTAATAAATATCCATGTAAACTTTCTTTTAATTAGCAAATATCTATTTATGGAAATTCCAAGCCGGAATGATAGTTGCAGCTATAATTCTTTGAGGAATTTGCTGTTCTTATTACTCATTAGCACCAGAAGAGTGATGATAGAAATATTTCAAAGTAATAAAAAAGATTAATTAGTTACGTAGGTATTAGAGTTCCTTACATGTTTTTAAAATAGACAAAACTTGGATTTCTTAAATGTTACTCATCTAATACTAGTAGAATATAGCTCAACTTAAAATTAAAGAGGATAGAGAGATACTAGGATATATTTTGTAGCTATTAGAAAATCAATAGTGAGTGCTAGTAAGTAGTTACTTACTAAGCTGCCTTTGATGTGACACAAGACCAGAAACATTGGGCACCCAGTGCATATCAAACTCATTCTTAATGGTTTCGTAGCATGGCTTACTAAAAATTACACCACACAAGATGCTCTAAGTGCTGGTAAATAAAATAGATAGTAAACGATAACTGCCACAGTTTAAATTTAATGATAATACAAGAAAGGATATTTGAACAACAATTTTAAAATTAGAGTTATAGTTGCTACAGGAGTGGTCAAGATAGTCACTATACTTATATTTTCTTTTAAGAGACTGAATATTTTCCCCTTAAAAGATAGAGAATAGAAAATAGCTATTGATATATTTTGTAACAAACTGCATGTATTAAAAAATGATACTTTCTCAATCAATGTTCATCCTACTGATAGGATAGCAAGTTTTGCCATGGACAATGACTAGAATTACATCAGCCAATCCACTTTAAGACTCATTCCTTAGGCAAGAAGTCTTTCTGTTAATGTTCTGAATTGGGAATGTATGGGACAGTAACACCAGAAGTTTGACCAATGCTACAAAGAACCTGTAAAATAAAAGAAGTAAATAAGCCACCAATAAGACTATTTAGATCTTTTTTTAACAAAATATGCAGATGTCAAAGTATCATTTTGATAAGTGAATCCTTTCGTTATGTTGCTTATGTTATTATCACAATGTTTCGGCCAATCTGTTCCCCAGCCTTCTTCAGGTATAGAATCAACTAAAAAAAGAGAATTTTCTCTTTTTAACAGAACAAGATGGCAAATAGTGGTTAATATGCTGACCACAATTAAACTTATTGAAAACAAGTAAATTTAACACTTGTATGTGATTATGTAACAAATAAGCAATATGTAGAATCTCACTTACTGTACACTTACCAGAAAAAGTCATAGAATCTAAAGATTCAACCTATAAAAGTGTGTGTGTGTGTGTGTGTGTGTGTGTATATATAGGGGGGGGTCCTCGTGGTGTAATGGTTAAAACAATGGACTGCGGAATCGTTGTACACGAGTTCGTACTCCAGTCGCGCTATTACATTCACTTTCGGGCAAATACCTTTGGGAAAGGTATGAACCCCCTTATCCTCCCAGCTATGGGTTAAATAGTACCACTACTGTTCTTCTAGGAGAATGGCTTTGGCATTAAATAACCTAAAAAGAGTTGATATGCCATTAAACAAAGAAACCAACCAATTATATATATATAATCTGGCTGATGACTTTAAAATTCATTCCTACAATATTTTCATCCTTTAATTAGTACTTAGTTTTTATTTCTATTCTATTAGTGATGGTTAATATTCTAATCTCGTAAGTTGTTACAAATGAGTTTTTCTTCATTGGATAGTCTGTTTATTTGGTCTTGCGTTCAAATTGACTTTTGAAAATAAGTTTTCACAATAAAATTGGTATAAATAATAGATTCTGCTCAATAGTAAGAATAACCATGTGGTACTAAAATATAGCTGAGCTATGTAGCTGTAGAAGGAGTATATAATCAAAGATCTATGTATTCAATGACTAACATTCAGTTAAAATGAAAGGCCATTGGTCTCTGTCAAAACAAAGATTAATTATGCTAAGTACACAAAGAGAAAAAATAAGTTTTTGTTTTATTTTTATCTCTAATATACATAGTCATGCTTGGAATTTTGTTTATCTAGTATAGTTATAAGCTAAAGCCAAAAACCTTCTCTATTTCCATATTATTAAAAAACATTGGCAATACATCAAAAAGCCAATATACTGCATCACTTGCTTTTTCTTTTCTTTTTTTTGAACAAGAGATTCATTTGTCATTTCAACTAACTTTTCCAGAAAACCCATAATTATCCTTTTGTCTATAAAATACAAACACAAACTGAATCAGCTGATAGTTTTATTTTTTTTTTAGTGTGACACCCACTCAAGGGCACTCAAAATCACAAGCTTTCTCTGATACAAAGTAAACTGTGTTCATTATACTCCCATCTTATATATATATATATATATATATATATTGTGATTTGTTTTTTTTTAATAAGTTCTTTTTTTATTTTTTGTGCCCTAAACTCTCTACAACATTGCCTGCCATAGAATTTATCCTAAATACCATTATTGTTAAAGTGAGTTTGATTCTCACTAGTGATGCCCTAATGTATCATTATGCCAAACTAAGATTAGGTAAATATCTGCACTGATATTTTCAGAGTGTGTTAGTAAATTCTTTCAGTACATGTACATAAATAGTTTTATAATTACTTTTATGTAAATTAGCATAACATACCTTATTAATTTTATTAAACCATCTCAAATGGTAGACTATGAGTGTAAATTTAAGCTTGTCACATTGAACTTTTTTTTTTTTTTTTTTTTTTTTTTTTTTAGGACTTATAAGCTGATCATTATCAAGATGTTAATTGTATATGGCCTCCTCATGTCCTTTGCTTCCACTATAAATGTAAACACAATATCATTTTTTAGCATTGATTTTTTTTCCAGTAAAAGTGAAGTGAAACTTTGGTTTCTGGCAAAAAAAATTATGCTTTATACTTTTTTTTTTTTTTTTTTTTTTTTAAGATTCAGTTTAGCATCATACTTAAATTGTAGATTAAATCCCTTGCTAAAACTATAAAATTTTGAAAAACTAATGAGCTAAATAAGGGGGGGGCTACAGAGTTCCATTAGTAACCACAGAAAATTTGGTGTCTATAGCTCTCGCCATTCTTGCATTATATAGTGACAGACAGACCAAAAAGACATTCTTTTGCATTATATAACAGAGACCAAAAAAGACATTTGGTGAATGCACCAATAATTTATCATCATATCCCAACATTCCACTCCAACAGAACAAATGCTTATATATTTTTGCATGACAGGTTGGCCATTGTAGGCAAAAGAGAAAATAAACTTTGATAAACTTTTAAACCCAACCCTCCACTTGTTTATCAGATAAATGAAGCTCTCTGCTGAATGCTAATTATTCATATTGTTGACTATATCTGTCAATCCAAAAAAACCTTCATTCACTTCTGCATTAAAAACAAGACTATGCTTTTGCCACCTCATGCCATTCTTTGGAGAAAAGTATTTTTAATTACATTTCTTCATATTTTATTTAATGTAGTTGAAGCTGGGTGTGTAGTTTGGCGACATTTTTGTTACCTTCAATAAAACCTGTTCAAAAGCACCTTTGGTAGCTATTAACCTCAATGCAAATAGATAAAAGAAGTACTTTTTAATTAGCATGTCTTTGTTATCTCCCTTTAGAAATTATAATGATCAGAGTGAGCCAAAACACAGGTCACACTATAATTATTATTATTATTATTATTATTATTAAGCTGAAATTTGCTTGATTGTCTCGGAGAAGTTTAATGGCATTGTCCTAACAGAAATTTTGCTACACTGTGCCATTTTTGCTATGTACACAATCAAATATGTATGCATTAATCATATCATTATCATATAGATAGTTTTATTTTCCTAAAACGAATCCATAGGATTCAAAACGACCAATTACATTTGGAAGTATTCTGTTTTCAAAGTAATGACTCTTCAATATTATTCTGTTTCTTTAAAGGAAGTGTTTTCTTCCTTACAATGTCTACTTGAGATGTGTTTTTGTTTTTTCTTTGACACAAAGAAATTAAAAGCTCCTGATCGTTATTTGATTTTGTCTACGCACTTCATGATAGTGTCACAACCAATACTTCTTTATCAAAGTTCTTACAGAGTACATATAAGTTATTTTCCAAAGCCTTACCAAATTTATTCCACAACTTTCCTGTTAATGTTAAAAGGTATTTGACTGTGTTGATGCTTTGAGGCATGTTGAATATAACTGCTGACATATCTGTATATAATTTGTTTTACAATTCTTCCCAACTTTTTCTTTGTCCCCCTTCTATCTACAAAGACAATTATTGTATGACACTGCAGTGATCATTCCAAATTCTAAACCTGGGTAAAATATATGGGATTCCTGAGATACTACTTAACTTACCATGTCTATAATTATGAAATGCATAACTGACGTAATGGTCATGCTGTAAAACTAAAAAAAATTATCTCTAATCACCTCTTGGTGCCAGATTAGTGGTAATGGTTAGCATATACAATTTCAAATATAGATAAAAACAAGTCTTTTCTGTTTTTAATAACTAGTTTATTTCAAAATTATATTTATAGATAGATAATATATAGAGAGAGCAAGTTTCAAGTAATTTTCCTATTTCTCTGACAGACAGAATTTGTTTAAGAATGAAATGAGGAAAAGAGATTTATAAGTTAAAACTACTTGTGATATCCAGATTTAAATGTTAAATACTGGGGGAAAAGACTGTATACCATAGGACTTCATTTTCCTGTTATCTGATGTAGATATGTTCCAAGATCCTCTTTGAATGGTTAAATCTTCAGATTATAGCAAACCATATATCCTAGATTTTATGTGAATTTGTTTACTATTGCCACTACTAATGTGGTTACTGCTATAAATATTGTTAGCATGTGACTGGGAGTATGATTACTTAGTTGATATTATTTATACTTTCCAAATGCTATTATGGCTATGTTTTGGGTTTGTTTTTGTTTTTTTTTACTTAACATATTTTACTCCTATTTAATACATCTTGTAAAGTAGTTATAGTTTATCTGTCTAAATTTCTGAGATGAGGAATTGTTGTTTACAATATTTTAGACTATTGTTCTCATCTTGGTTGTTATAATCACAACATTTCAGCCGCTGTACTATCTGGCCTTCTTTAAGGGTCCTGTTGTAGTTGATAACTTGATTTGTGAAAAAAGTTTGAAGCACTAAAGTTTTGCTGATGTCAGCCAATTGAAGATAAATGAAACAAAAATTGTCTTTTCTGAGAATGCTGAGGTCCTAATATCTTCCTGTTTTTATCTTATGAAATAAATCCTTATTGGGATATATATTGAGTATGAGAGGGAGGGGGGAGTAAAAAATTTTAAATGAAGCCAGTAGTCACAAAAATAATTTCTTATATTTTAAAATTTCAGTTCTTGATAAGACAAACTGTCTATAAAATGGTGGCATTTTGTGAACCTGCTGATTATCAGTTTTCCTAATATTAAAAGTATTATTGGCATCATTATCACCAATATTATTGGTTTTATTCATGTTTTGAAATTACTATACTTATTATCATTACCATCAGACATGTTGTTATTGAATTTATAAATATTGTTCTATCATCATTATAATGATTTTCAAATATTTTCTAAAATTTATTAATGTTGCTCTTATTATTAATTTGTATATTTAGAAAAGTGAGAATTATTTCTTACTATCTGCTGACATCATGAAAGAATAATCTGTATATATGAAAATGTTTATGAAAGTTTGTTTTCACTTCTAAACTCTACAAAGACTTTTTTATTGTGATAAGTTCTTTGAATTGTCTTTAGATTTTTATCATTAGAAAATAGAATGGTATGAATGATATAAGAGCAGCTGTCTATCATATTGAACCAAAAATATTCCTTTTTTTTTTTTTTTTTTTTTTAACGATTGTTCCAAAACCTAATTCTGTGTGTGAGTGAGTGAGACTTTGAGAAAAATGATTCATTTTTTTTTTTTTTTTTTTTTTTTGTACATTATAAATTATATCTATCAAATTCCGTTAGACAATAGCAATGGTCATTACATTCCTTTTAATTGCCCATTCCTTCTTTGGAAAGAAATGCTAACCAGTTTTTGACCAAACCTGGAGTTGACCAGCTTGGAGGGCTGAGCATGATACAAATATATTTGGTATGACTGGTTAGTTTAATAACTACACAAATAATTTTGATCACTCTAATGGTCAAAATATTCAAAATGTATGTTGCTTTTTTGGGGGTCGGGAGGGTCCTGATCATGAATTTTTGGTCATTTTTGTTGAGCCTGTTATAAGTAAATCACTTAAAAATAGTCTTATGTGATATATTCATTGTGGTGTGTATTATTGCAAACATTGAGCAATCAGAATGAATTGTATGTTATTAATTAATTCTATTCTTGTCAAGATTAATTCAAAAAATTTTTTGTTTGAAAAATGGCCGAGTTCTACATTTAATCATATAATAAAATCAGTTTTTATTTTTCAAAACATTCTTTCTTTTTACAGTTCTTGGTTTGTCTGAGAACTTTTCAGTAACCTAATGCCAAACTCAAAACTAATTATTCACCATGATGTATTAAATCAAGAATGGAACTGTTTGACTTAAAACACCAGTTTTCACTTATCACCAAAGTTAAACAGCAGTTAGCCTACTCAGTACTTAGATGGGTTACCATTTAGGAACAGCAGGTATCATTAGCAATCTGAAACCTGTGTGCCAAACTAAGCAAAGTTTATTTAATTCTCAGAAGAGCTGTTTATAATTATATATAAATAGCTTTTAAGAGTAGGATAAAATAAACAAATGCATAATAAATATATTTATGAGTGTGGTTTTTAATAGTTTGACAACTGTTTTGTTAGAAAGAAAACTGATTCTTTGGGGGGGGGCTAGAGACTTAAGGAAAACCAATTTCCGAAATCAAGACTC
This sequence comes from Sepioteuthis lessoniana, assembly GCA_963585895.1. Classification (NCBI taxonomy): domain Eukaryota; kingdom Metazoa; phylum Mollusca; class Cephalopoda; order Myopsida; family Loliginidae; genus Sepioteuthis; species Sepioteuthis lessoniana. Next base: position 60,603,810 of record OY757918.1, read on the forward strand.
TTTTTTTGCTTTTCTTTTTTGTTCTCTGAGTTGGTGGCAGGTTAACAAATACAGAATAAGCAATATTTATTTTAAAAGTTCAGAGACTTTGCATGGAAGGCCAATAGGTCAAATTCTGGGGTTGGGGTTAATGAGAACCTTTTTTCTCTGTAAACTATAACATTTTTAATCACAAAATGACAATAAGAACAGCCTATGTTATTATCATCCTTTTACTTGTAAAATACTCGACTCCTAACAGATGAATATTTTAGGGCTCATTTAAATTGATTGTGATTGTACTGTACAAAAATGTTTTTATTATCAAAATTTTAAAAATAATTGTTGTATGACTTCTATTTTCATTATAGTAATGGTAATAACTTTTTCTTACAATGTTAATATATTACTGAAGTGATAAGACAGTAATGCAAAAATCTTCTGTTCATTCTTCCCTGTCATATTACTATTTTATTATGTTATTGGTTGGTAATTATTATCAATATTTATCAATCTTAAAAACACCTTGATTTAGTTCCTGAAACAAACCTGTTCTGAAAACTACAGTTGGTTCTTCTGTTGTTCCTTGTAAGCTTAACCCCCATTTTATTGCCTGTTTTTGAAATTTTAAAAAATCAACTAATTGCCCAACTCTCCCTTCTCTGCCGAAAGAAAAAATTTAACTATTTTAAAAGCTTCTTTTTTTTTTCTTTCTCTTTTCTTCCTTATCTCTTGATATAAAGGAGATAATGTACAAATGTTTATACCTATGCATGGGTGTCTGGTGAAAGGGGGATCCAAACGGGTCATTTGCACACCACTGGATCAGGTTTTATTACCAAAGGTGAGGGTTCATCCAGTAGGTCATATTTGCTTACACTAGAAATGCAGGGCTATCACCAAGCCTATTCTTTAATAGGGTTGCCAACAAGATATATTTTAAACATATCCTTTTGCAACCCCCACTCCCCCAAAAATAACATCAGACATTCAAGTACCTGTATAAGCATATTTGTGAATTTTTAGATTTTGTCTTTATAAACTCTTTTTTTTTATCTGATAAGTATCTCTTGTTTCAATTTTTAGGCTAAATATTTTTTCTTTAGAATTATTGGTCAACTTTCAATAGAAAAGATGTTAGGGAAAAAAACATTCCTACAATTAACAAATATTCATCCAACTTTATACAGCTCTGAATTTGTTTTTTTTGTTTTGTTTTTTTTTTTTGGTTTTTTAATGTTTACCTGTTTTTTACTTTTTTTTTCTTTTTCTTTAATGATTTTAAAAAGAAGATGAAGTGGTATTTGTAAATCCTTTTTTTATTTTTTGATATACTTTACCTTTCCCCAAACCTAGAATTGTTGTGCCTCCACTTACATCAACACTCGGCAGAGGCAAACAGTTGTTCTCGCAGGTCTCAAAGTGCCTTGTAGTAGCAGTCTAGTTGTCACACAAGGGCAAATTCATTTGTAAATAAAATATTGACTACATATTGAAAAATGTGTTGTTATACTTTTTTTTCTTCCTCCTTTGATTTGGGTTTGTTTTTTTGTTGGGTTTTTTTTCCCCAATTTTGTTCAAGTTACTTGCAGACCAGAAGTTTCATCATATTTCCATTCAAGTCTCACTGAAAGTATCAATTCCCACCAGATCACCAAAGTCAAATATTGGGTTGATTGGTTTGTTTTGTTGTTTAATGGCATATCAACCTTCTTGGGTTATTTAATGCCAAGTCCATCTTTCTAGAAGAACAGTATCAGTACTATTTAACCCATAGCTAGGAGGATAAGGGGTTTTATACTGTTCCCAAGGGTATTTGTCTGAAAGTAAACATAATAGCGTGACTGGAGTTCAAACTTGCTTACAATGATTCTGCTGTCCAGTGATTTAACCTTTACACCATAAGAACTTCCCTCCCCATATTAGGTTGTCATAATTTCTGTTTTTCAAAAACAAGTTATAACAACATATTTCAAACTTCTAATGTCTTTAACACAACTGGAAATTACCTGATTAAATAGTGCCTTCATTGGACATTCTTATTTCAGTAATGCACATCATCATTTAATCTATGATCTCACACCTCTAAAATGAGGGAATTGAAACTGCATATTCAATGTGTAATGTGGGAGTTTAAGAGTAACAAAACAACTACAAAAACAGCTAACAAAATTTCTAGTATCATTACTGACTGCCAAGTCTGAAACTGGTTTTCAAAGTTTTTAGTCGATAAATGATTGAGAGATGAACCCAGATCAGGAAGAGCTTGTCAGACCTCCAATCAAGATGCTTTAAGAGAAGTAGTGGACTACAATTTGCACAAAAGTATTTGAATATTACCACTTGATCTCAGTGCATCCCAAACTGCCATGACTTGAAAAAAAAGATGGAAAGTGAGCAAGCTAGGTGTTTGGGTTCCTCATACACCTAATGAGAAAAAATAAGGAAGATCATTTATCCATAACAAGTCTTCTTTCAAGGTAGAAAAATGACCTGTGGTAATGAAAAATGGGACTTTTATGACAAAGTTTAATGCAAAAGGCAGTGGACTGACAAGGATGAATTCCAGCTGCTTACCCTAAAAGCAAAGTTTTATGAAAGAAAAGTTATGCTGTTTGTATGGTAGGTTCACTGCAGTATAATTCATTTTAAGTTTTTAAACTGCAATCAGACACCTGATGTTGAAAATGCTCTCAACAGCTGCAATATGTAACTGAAAACCTAAGAAAACACCATGCACCCGTCAATAGAAATGTTGTACTTCTCTGTAATAATGCAAAGACACTTTCAGCAAGAATAACACAGGATAGAATAATGAAATTAGGCTAGTCTGTTCTACTCTATCAACTATATTCAGCAGACCTTGCACCAAGAGATTTCCATCTTTTTTGTACTCTATAAAATGCTCTGAATAACAAACGTTTTTCCAAGAAGATCTGATGAAAACATTTGGTAAAAATTTCTCGAGCTCAAAACCAACTGAATTTTACTTGAGTGGAATCAACAAGCTACTTGATGAATGGCAAGATATGATTCAAAATGGCGAATATACAACTGGTTGAAATTAATTCATTGTTAAATTATTCATGAATGAATTGTATTTTATTGAAACAGAGATTATCTATGAACTCAATCCAATAGATGATCACTTTGTAATAGAATGTACTGTAAGAAATATAAGGTTTATGTACCAGACTAAGCGAGGTTTAGTCAATATGAAGTGATGAAGCTTGTACAGATGGCTTTTGAATAACAAAATAATATCAACAAATAAGATATGTACAATACAAAAGTGATGGAATGGAAATAGACTCAGCAAGCAAGATTCAAATTCTGAACAAGACAGTTTGTATTTCACTTTACACTAATGCTCTCAGGAAAGACACGAATCACTTTTCTCTCTCCAGCTATGGGTAAATAGAAGGCCTCTGTAGCCTTGGAAGGAGAAAGAAACATTCTCATTGAGACCCTGGGCTTATCAACTCTACTATAAAAACTAACTTGCTTGTGAAACTACAACACCATTCCTTATGTGATGTAGCTTTGGCTTTATTTTCTACATTGAGTCTACTATAATGTAACCAAGAAAAAATATAAGGGGTGCTCCAAGAGTAATGCCTACTATTTAAATTCATATCAAATAATAGCATTGGATAGAGCAAGTTTTCAGCTATAAAACACTATTTTGGAGGCACGAGACAAAATGGTTATTGTCCTTAGAAAATAAGGTCAGTGATTCCTGCTCAAAAGCATGAAGTGAATTGCAAACAGCCTCAGTTTGCAATTCACTTCATGCTTATTCCATCTCTAACTATGGATAAATAGAAAGGCAGACTGGGTTCTTTAGCCTTGGTACCTCAACTGGTTGGGAAGAAAGAAAATTTCTATATTCAAACTTGATTAACTCTGCTGAAAAAAATGATCTTATGTCACATGCCAGAAGTATCAGGTAAAATACTATCTTTTATAGATAGGCACTGCCATAAGCTATGTATTTTCATTCAATGAGAAGAGCAATCACAGTGATTAGATTTGTGACAACAGCAACAATGAAATTTGGTATACATTATTTCAAATAGATCCATTTGTTTAGCTTAGGTAGCTCTGTCATGTTTGAATGCATCGACACCCACCACATCCAAAATAACCAGTGGTGTATTTTCCTAAGTCTAATAAATAAAAGTTATTCTGTATAAAATTAAAAATATCTTTATTTAAGGGTAATATTGATTATTTATTTTAATTGTGTCATCAAGCACTTTCGGGAGACTTAGTGAATTTATATTTATTGTGAACACTTGAAATTTGTAAGCAGATATTCGCTCTTGAAAATCTGATATTCAGACTTCAATTTGCATTATTCTTTTTTCAAAATAAAATGATTGGACTCTCCTCGACAAAAAACCAAGTAAATTTGGGTACTGATTGGTTTGGTTTGGTTTGTTGGGTTTTATGGCATATCAACCTTTGTAGGTTATTTAACACCAAATCCATTTTTATGTAAATAATCTGTTCTATTTAAAACAATTCAGTTTAGCATAAGTACACAGTTTAATTGTCAAAAACATTTCTATTTCAAACTATTCAAGCAGTTATATGTAACAATTCAGTTAAGTGTAAATACAGTTTTTATGTCGAAAAACAGTTCTATTTCAAATAATTCAGTTAAGCATAAGCACGCAGTTTAAATGTAAGTACGGTTTAATTGTCAAAAACATTTCTATTTAAAGCTATTCAGTTTACAGAATGATTCAGTTTAGCATAAGTATGCTGTTAGTTCTATTTAACCCATAGATAGGGCTCTATCAGATGCTACCTCTCCGAGCTAGAGTGGAATTGGGAGCAATGGCAATGAAGGGGTACTCCGCATTCCCCAAAGCTCCAGCATTGCTGGAACCTCATCATCAGATTGTTTAGTGTCATATCCAGAACACTCGTTGAGGGGGTCTTACCTCTCTGCAGAGGTGCAGTCAGTGTATTCTACAGCCCCAGCCGACTGGGCAATACACAAAGTTAAATGTCAAACAGTTTTATTTCAGATAATTCAGTTCAGCATAAGTACACAGTTTAGACGTCAAAACAGTTCTATTTTAAACAATTCAGTTTAGCATAAATACGCAGTTTAAATGCAAAAATCAGTATTGTGAAAGAAGCACGGTTTAGTTCTATTTAACCCATAGATAGGACCCTTATCAGGTGCTACCACTCCGGGCGAGAGTGGACCTGGGAGCGATGGCAATGAAGGGGTACTCCGCATTCTCCAAAGCTCCAGCATTGCTGGAACCTCACCATCAGATTGTTTAGTGTCATATCCAGGACACTCGTTGAGGGGGTGTTACCCCTCTGCAGAGAAGCAGTCGGTGTATTCTATAGCCCCAGCCGACTGAGCAATTTGGGTACTGACGACAGTAAGCAAATACGCGTAGCGGTCAGCTCCTAATTTGGTGAAAGAGAGAGAGAGCCAATACACACAATGTTTTTCGATATTTTTTTGTCTACAGTAAATTTGAATGATGACAAATAACCCTAAATAATTTTAAAACATAAATAGAAATTATCATAATCTAACGGTATAAGGTTTTTGGAATTTGTTGAATTTGATGTGTAAGTTACTATTGGACGTTAATAACTGTAAACACAAACACTTCTTATTTTCGCGTTAAAAATTAAAAATTATTCATTTTTGTCAAAAATCATAACAGAGTTATTTGCTTATACCAGCATACGCCACCGATTTAGAATATATATATATATATATATATATATATATATATATATATAAGACACCGAATCGTAAGTTGTTTTATATCAAGATATTTTATTATTGTGATATATGCTCTACACTTTCGTTTTATTTCAAAATATCGTGTAATAATTTTACTGGTTCTACTGCCGTTTTAGATTTCATCTAACGGTGATTGCACCAATTTCTATTAATATATAAAGTTAAATTGGCGACCATAGCCAAGGGTGACCGGAAGGCTCCCTTTTCAATAGCTACTACACTGAGGTGTAGGGGAGGGCGCTACTCTATTCCCTGGATTGCTCTACTTAACTCTTATAGTGCTGAGTGTAAAGCACGGCGGCATCAAGTACCATTTTTGCAGTCTTTGCTATGACTCGACCTGGGATTAAACCCCGGTCTCCCGGACAATTGGCGAACACTCTACTAAAAAAGATAGATACATATGTAAAATCAGTGGCGACTTTGGAGAGTAGGGCTTTTCACGATCAGCCTGAAGAGCTATTCTTCCAAGTCTATCTATTTTGAAGCAATAAAATTCTCTCAGAATAAGTCATTTGTCCTTGGCTTTTGTTGGACTCAACATTCTGACTCGACCCATAATGAATAATTGTTTTAACTTGCTTTTATATATTTTTCTTATTTTTATGCCTTTAAATGTTGATTTAGATAAATTTTGTTCATAATGTTACACGAAGAAAAAATAACTTGGTCAGTTATTTCGGGCCCATGAAAATCAGCCTTAAAAAAGCAAACGAAATCCTTTAAATAACCTGGATCAGACGAACAGATTTTTGATAAGAATCATAAAAATAATCTTTAAAAATCTCAAATGTGTTTTACTCCCCGTTTTTAAAAGAATATATTTTTGTTGCAAATTAACTGCTGAATTTTGACTATTTTTTCTGTCCATCATACTATCATAAGATGAAAATTTTATTATACGACATTCGAGTCATCTAAGTTCTGTGCGTGCTGATCTGTGTGTATGTGGGTCTGTGATCTGTTCCACTGACCCAGACATTGAGCAGTTAACATCAATGATTCTAATTGCATAAGCGTTTAACCTGGGTCAAAGACATTTGTTTTGAAAAATACAAGAAATAGAAAATATGTTTTGCTTTTTGTAGAATGGTCAGTTGTTAAAAATCACCTGTGTAACCCTGCACAAGCACAAAGATTTCATTTACTGTATTCAGGAAAAAAATCTAATTTGATGCTCAAAATTTTTCTTATTTTGTAAATTATGCAAGTGGTAAATTATGCATAGAATAAGAGTTTGAGTAAGATAAACCTAGGGTCACCACTGATATATATGTATATATGTATATTAGTTATATGGCGTAGACTCGAGAAAAAATAACTTAAAATATGGCAACGTAATCAAAATATGTAGTTTAATATATTTCTTCTCTTGTTGGATATTGACTTGAACACCTCCTTTGACTTGTCAATGCAGCTGTGGAAGTCGGACACTGGGAACAAATATAACAGGAAGTGCCCCCAGTGGAAATGACACAGAAATTGCATAGGTGGCATGCTAGAAGGAAGTATGATCATCTGCATTGCGTAGGCGACAGGCTGAAGATGTGACCATGAGAATTTGTGTGGGTGGTATGCTAGAAGGGAGGTTTCGACTAAATAAACAGAAAAGCAAGGGAAGTGGTTCACCGAAGATTCGTACCTCAGCCCCTCTGTGTATGCAGCTCAGCCGTCTTCGACTCTCACTTACTTTAAGTGACTTTAGATTTTGAGTTATAAAAATAAAGAAAAGAAGCTGATTATGTTTTTATACATCATTGTTGTTTTTCTCTGCTATACAACCCTATAACACAAAAGAAAAAAAAAGAAGACACTATTTATACATGAAAAATAGGTGTTATTGAAAAAATATTCTGATGCACAAATTAAAATAAACGATTCGGTCTTCACTCTTGAATAATCTATTTTTTATACATGATATTAACCTATAGAACCCTAAGCCTCTTACGATCCAAAGCCACTAACGCTGCGTTCCAGGATTGGAAAATTGTTGAAAAATATAATGTTGTGATTTAACTAACCCGTTGTGGGTTTCCGATTATATCATAAGATTTTGTCGATGGGTACTCAACGCCGATAGATTGAAAGAGATTATACATTTTGGGGTCGTATAAAAGGATCGAATCCCACCCCTTTGGGCTACACCCCGTCCATATCCCATTGATGCATTGGCACCCGTTAGATGCACACAGAGTCAGTAAGGATAGGAGCGGTCGGGTCAACAGCGCAAGGATGGTTACAACTGGTGCTCGTGATCAAGGTTTCATCTCGTACAAATGGTCATAATAGAACAAAACGAGCGTATTTTATCTGTTGGGACACGTTTAAACATTCTTTCAATAATACTTGTATGTATATTATGTATACATTAAATGTTTCTGTATGTGTAAATGAGCTTATCTTGTTTTTTTGTTTTTTTCCTTTATTCAATGTAAGTATATCAAAGATATACTAAATACTAATATTTGTTCTCGACTAAATATTTTTCCTATCACTAATCAACCCACTATCCTTCTCCTGGGCCATTTACCTTAGCAAATCTAAAGAATCCAGTATCCTTTGCTATTGACCTATTAGCATTAGCGCGAATTGAAACGCGAATAAAGTTTGAACTCGGGTCATCGACTTCATTTCCTGTGATGATAACAATCAAACTAAGCGTGTCCGTCATATGCTGAGTACGGTTATAGAAGTCGAAATTAGAAATAAATATTTTAGAAAATTTGTCATGAGAATGTTAGTGTCATCTCATAAGCAGTGCAGACTGCAGTCATTTCCTGTCTCTATTTTATCTAATCATTTTTTATTCAAGTTAACTTTGTCTGGAACAAGGTCAGAAGTATGAAGCACTTACTAACAACTGTCTACTAGGTTCGCCAATTATTATATCGCGTACGGTATCCTTGCTCCTGGTTTAGCAAATTGATAATAGATATCATTTACTCACTATATCACTGATCCTACGGTAGGGATTATCGACCTTTTTATAACTGACAAAACAAATACACTAATCATCCATTGCATCATATTACCCCCACCTCACTTATTTTCTATCCCCCCCTCTCTCTCTCTCTCTCTCTCTCTCACACACACACACACATACACACTCACTCACATTGCTTATTTAATTTCTTTATCTCCCCATCAACAATGTATATTCAAAAAGTATTGAGACTGAAGCTATATCAAGACCGAACTGAACAATGAATGAAACGTCAATCTTCTTCAAAATAATCTACTTGTCATTTAATACTCTAATTCCAGTCAGCTTTTCATTGGTTGACGCACATTTGAAACGCCTATTCTGATATATATATATATATATATATATATATATATATATATATATATATATATATAATGTTTCACAACAGTTGAAACATAGCAGCGGCCTCTCAGATCTTCCCTGATGACTATTTTCTTTCTCTTTGTAGATTATTGCTGAGAAATTGTTAATATTTTAATCAATTTAAGCAAATATAGTGAATTCATGCATTGGACGATGGAGCTGAAGATTTTTTTGTGTGAGGATATATGAAGAAATTTAGTCTTTCAAGATTGTTCAAGCAAGATACAGAAAGAAGTTCAATCTAAATACATTTCCAAACATGAGTCAGATTTTCAAGTTAGTTAAGAAGTTTGAATCTCATTGCGTTTGTGAGGATCGTAAGACAACAGGTTCCTCACCATCTATGCCTCGCTCAACAATCTGAACGTCCATGAATGTCACCAGGGTTCAAAAGTCAGTCAGAGTCCGTCCGGAACCTTTCAACGGAGGATTGGGCTAGTAAGGATCGTAAGACAACAGGTTCCGCACGATCTGGGCCTCTTGTAACAAGTTGAAGATGTCATCAGACTTTAAGTCATCCGGATCTTTTCGATGGAGGAACCAAGAACTTTGAATGATCTGTCCAGTGCTTTCTGAACTCAATCTTTATCCCTACCGGATTCAGAGCAACCTTCACACCATTGCTGCATTAAAGGCAGCCATCACTGAAAAGATTCAACCGACCATCCAGGAAAAATGTTCACGAGTTATCAATAACGTTGCACGTCGCATTCAACAGTGTCTTCAACTGAACGACGGGCTTCTCATGACATTTTTGGATCATATTTGGAACTAAAAGGTCGTAGATCCTAAAATTTAATTCTTTTACCTTTCAATAAATGTAATGTTCATTATAAATGGTGGACCCGGGGTGGGGTCGGTCAGCATTTTGCAGGTGAAAAAAAAATGAAGACGCGATCATTCATTTTTGCGTTATAGTTTTTTAAAAAAAAGAAATCTAATATTCTGGATTTTTTTATTCAAGTTTAATTTAAATTGTTATCAAATATTTCTCTCCTAATTAGCTTAGTTTCATTACCATCTTTCATAACACCGTAGAGTTAAAAAAAAAAAAAATGTGTACACCGGCAAAATAATGAGGGGTAGTGACTTTGCCAAAAAAATTAATCGCCAGTCAGTTCACTGGAAGATAAGTTAATATTTTATGCAAGTATCAGAGATGAACATTTATTATAGAATTTTAATGTTCAGTTATTTGTATTAAGACTATTAATATGGATTAAATTTTGAATTATTATATTGAATGCAAGAATGAAATAAAAAAGGGATAAGAAAAATGTATAAGAAAAAAAGGATAGTGAATTTTGAAAATTGATTTTAAGAAAAAAATTAAACAATCATTAGCTGTATAAGATAAACTCCTGTAGATATTTATTTCTGCTATTTTTAACCATCACTTCCCTATACCATTATAAGATGGGAATGGGTCACGAATGTGTCTACCTAAGTTTAGGATAGTTAAAAAAAAATTATCAGCTTTTTTTTAACCTCACTTTAAGCCTTGTGCCAAATTATATCTTAGTAAAATAAATAAAAATTCCCTGTGACGTTGAGTACGTTTTTCCCTATTTGTTTCTTTTTCTATTTTTTTCATCGATTGGAATGAGTAAACGGCAAAAACTGAGTGGTGCGGCTCACCGCAAGTTGAAAGCTACCAGAGAACGTAAAGAAAGAAAATGTGCTGTATCTTGACATGTTTTCCTACAGAAGAAATATGTAGCTAAAACAAAATACAAAGACAAGGATCCTGAATGTATATCAGAAATAGAAAGGGAGGAACATAGAGAAAATGCGAATATGATGGAGAAATATAGAAATAAAAGTTGAAGAGGAATTTCCTGTTGGAATTAACGTTGTTAAAGAAATTGAAGATGACAATGATGATGTTCCAAAGAAAGAGAGCTCCAGTGCATGCGGTAAGGACAGGTATGAATATGAAGAAGGAACTCATGAAGATATTGGAAATAAAGAAAAAGAACAGGCAAACATAGAGATTGCTGTGTAGAAAGAAATCGCATTTTGACCCTGAACTTGCTCAGAGCAGATACTTGCTTATCTTGTAACATTTCGACAAAAAAGTTTCAAAACAAAGATGAATCGTTTGCTCCGACTGTACAACCGGGGAAGAATAATCTGAAGGTAATTCTACAACACTGGTTTTATAAAACCATGGAGAATGGAGAGACTATTTTGAGATCATGGTTGCTGAACTCAAAGACGAATTAATTGTTTCTGCTGTCGCCTCTTCCTAAAGACAGAGCAACGCAAATCTGGTCAAGCAAGAAATCCAGGGTTTCAAAAATTCTAGAAGGTTAATTTAAAAATGCCTGAACATGAAAATTCGTCTGACCACCAAAGAGCTTTCAAGGGATGGAAGATGTCGGAAATTACCCTTAATAAAGGTAAAATCTTTGACAGTAAATTACAAGAACTATGAAGACTGGTTTTAACGCAGTTACTTGATGTAACGAAAGAGAAGCTGCTTTTAGGGGTCATTGAGAAGATGAATATAGTTTCAATAAAGGTAACTTTATAGAACTCGAACTAATCAGCATGTATGATTCTGTTCTTGGAAAGCGTTACTTGAAAGAAATAAATGATAACCGGCAGTACTTGTAACTGAAAATCCAAAATGAATTCATTCATATCTTGGAAAACCGGGCGAAGGAAAATACATTGGATCGAATTCGAAAAACCAATCATTTTGCGATCATACAAGACAGCACACCGGACATTTCTCATATTGATCAGATGAGTTTCATTTGTCGATATGTAGTTGTTGAAGATAAAGAAGCGGATGTACGGGAATCATTTCTTGGTTTTATCACTGAGCATGGGAAGACAGCTTATGATATCAAGAAGATGATTTTAGATCGACAGGAGAAAGAGAAACACGATTTCAAAAAATGTATATAGATGGGAGTTGATAATGTGGTTAGAATGGCGGAGTTCATGGTGGGTTTCAACGTCTACGAAACATAAATGGTAAAGCTAAATTTGTGCCATGTTCTAATCATAGTCTGAATTTATGCGGTGTTCATACCTCAGCTGTGAATGCAAGTGTCATTACATTTTTCAACGTGACTGAGAAACTCGGTGGGAACTTTTATCTTTGCATATGAAGGTAATGATGATTCGTTTGTTAACCGTCTGTTGGAGTGCAGGTTACAAAGCTATTTGTGCAGTGAAAACCAGATTTAAAGTAGTGATTCAGGTACTCGATTCATTAATCTTAGTTTCAGAAAATGTTCAGACAAGAGGGGATACACAAACCAATTTGCTTTCAATTGAAAACTTCTCCTTAATGTTACATTTGTTTGACCGAGAATAAATTCTGGAACCAATAAATCTCATCCAAAATAAACTTTAAAAACCTAGTATTGGTTTGGATGTGTGTGTAACCCATATGGACACGACCAAAAATTTCTTTAACCAAAACAGGAACAGGCTGGCGTCTGAATCGGTTAATCAAAGTGCGAGGAAATGGAAATTCCAGTTGAAAAGCGGGTTAGAAGAAAGAGAAAGCTACCAGGGGAAAAGGAAAATGATTTATGTCAAACACTTGTGCAGAAAGTAAAGAGAAATTTTTACGAAGGTCATGATCGACTGGAAGAACGATCTGACTCCATGTCCCATCTGCAAACTTTTTGGGTTATACATTGCAAGCAATCCTGGAAGATACTGAAGGCGTGTTGGAGCGAAAATTTAAAATTCTCGGTAGCGAAAACGGTGCTGACACACGTATCTAGGTTGCTTTTGGAAATTCTCCGACTTTGGGATTTTTAGCGGCAGCTTCCAAAATGGAACGTGACATGACCATGATGACCAAATCATCGGCTATCGAATGATTCGGATGGATTTATTATTTGCAAGCTCAAGAAACAGTGCCAAATATTGTGATTGCTCTTCTGCTGTTTTGACGCTCACTGTTTCTGTTGCTACTGCAAAGAGAAACTTCTCAGAACTGAAGATCATTAAAAATTTACTTGGAGATCGAGTATGTCGCAAGATCGCTTATTCAATTTTTCCCTCAATTCAATTGAAGGAAGAAACTGTGGAGAAGATAGATTTTAACAGAATTATTAGTAACTTGGCACCTGCAAAAGCTCGAAAGGTTAAAATATAATTACGTTTGTTCAGCTAATTTTTGAATTTGTTGTTTTTCAAGTACTAATCAACGCCATTAAAGGTATTTCATTTATATTTTTTCGTCCAAAAAAGAGGGCGCCATTATGAATACGGGCTCGGTTTACCCCTGTCATTACTCTGGTCCTTGATTTGTGCCATAATTTTGTTTCAAAACTTGTGAATCACCCTATATATATATATATATAAGTGTGTGTGTGTGTGTGTGTGTGTGTGTGTGTGTGTGTGTGTGTGTGTGTGTGTGTGTGTGAACAATTATCTGGTTATATTATCTAGCTTCTAAAAACATACATTATTTTCTTTTATTTTTTTTTTTTGCATTTGTTTTTTTTTTCTGTCGATGACTCCAAAGACAATTAAGTGCAATATTAGATAACAATTATGAGATTTAGGGGCATTAGTTCTCCACAGTTCACTTACCCACCATTGGACAAGGTAACATAGACTTTTCTCTTACCCTGAGAATGAAATTTTAATTGGCAAAAACCAAATTCCAATCCCTATTATTAATCAGGAATCAGAAACCAGTGTACATTTTCTTTTTTCAACATATCCTATTACGTTGATAATTTTATGTCATAAAGCATCCATAAAACAATATCCTTTACTCCAAAACAAACAAACAAATAAATGAAATATTGACTGGACGAAAGAAGCAAATGTCCCGTGGGAACCTTTTAATATACAACATTAATGTTTATTTAGATTCAGCGTTTATCCAAAATGTTTAACAATTAACAATCCGTGAAGAATGCACATTTCTACTCTGTCACAATGGATTCTAAGACAAATTATTTCTGGAATTTCATCCTCGACTCTTTTCTAATCTTTTTTTTTTCTTCTTCTTTGATTTAAAAAAAATTAAAAACTACGTATGTTTGATACTTTCAAACAAAAGTTTTATTGATTAAAACAAATACATGAGTGTTTACCCAAATCGAACACAGATTACCGATGTTACAAATATGTGACATTTTTTGACGGCACAATTATAAATGTGTTGTAATTAATAGCAAAACATAACTAATTGTATAAAATTTAAATTTTCACACTTCGAAAGACGACTTAGTTTCTTACTAAAAGCTTATTTGTATCTAATAGAACATTTTTAATTAGGTTTGTTGGCAATTCCTGCAGATGTAAAACAATTATGTAGCCACATTTGGACGAACAATCCAGACAAAAACAAAAACATTTAAATTGATAAATCTCAGAAGTGATCCCCAAAACAAAGTGAAAAAAATGCTTGCACCCGACGCACAAAGTTAAAAATGGCAAGATTAATTTGTATTTCTTCGGCGAGGAAACTTGTATGAATCTTAATTCATCAGCATTTTTAGTTTGTGGTTCTCACCATTTGATAATATATTCTGTGAAAATTTCCTTAAAAAACACCATGAGGTCTTGATATTGGAACACGTGTAGACTCGAAATATGCCTCCAGATTTTGAGGCGCCGGATTCCCGCGAACTTTGCTTCGTGATTGATTGTTAATGAGAAAACAGCCAGTGGACAGTTCCGCTTTAACGTGAAAGGACCTGAAAGAGTCAACTCCCTCAGACTGTAATGAAAAAATAAGTCGCCACTCGCTTTCAGTAGCAAAGCTTGAAACGAACGAATTAAACTCCAAGACAACCCTCGAAATTATATATCAACGAAACACCCTTTGACAATATGGAATTTGTAGCGCGGCTACCTTATTGTCTTGAAAAGCAATACACGAAATTATATATCAACGAAACACCCTTCAACAATAAGGAATTTTGTAGCACAGCACAAAGAAAACTACGAATGAATTAATCTACGACTGAAGAAATCTACGACATCCTTCCGAAATTTTTCAACTTGTTAACCGGACTCTGAGTTAAGTCTCCGCAAATCACACCAAAATTTGCAAAAACTGTCCCTTTATCTGTCTTTTCTTTTTTCTTGTCTTTTTTTCTTTCCTATTAAATTTGCTGTTGAATTTATTTGTCTTGTCTTGTCTTTTCATTCAGTGTCCGAACTTGAAAATTACGGTAATTTCCCCCACAAGCGAGAATTAATCCTTTTACAGTTTTAATCCTCATAATTCTAACATTAATGTATTCTTATATAATATATTGATTTAAAAAAAATTCTTTCTCTTCACATCTACGTTATGCTTTTTTTACAATCATTTTTCAGCTTTTAACCAATTTTTTTTCTGTGATCCGTGAACCCCTTCCCTCCTCGGCTTCTCCGACTGATGATGAAGTAGAGGGAGACGCCAACAGATCCCACTCCCCGGGGCGACACTTTTCATCCATCATCAAGCTAAGCAGTTGACGACGTGGTGAAAAGTTTGTGAGAGGTCATTTGGTGTGCAAGAGACTTCTGGCGACCTTTTCTCATTCAAAACCAAAAGACAGGGTTGTAATAAAGGTTAGAAATTTAAGGGTCAATCATTGAAATATTTGGGTTCAATTCGGACATTGCCAACAAAGGATTTATTTGAAGTGTACGAAACATAAAATGGAATCGGTGAATTAAGTTCAAACTCCAGCTGAGACACTGCGTTCACTTCGCATTTATGCTCTTTGGAAAGGCATGAATCCACTTTTACCCCATGCTATGAGTAAGCAATACGTAGTTGGAGCAATCCATTAGACGTTCGATAATGTCAGGTCAAAGTTGAAACTTAATTCAACTTGTTGCATATCTTTTAGGAGGCGCTTGTGATGTAACGGTTATCGTGATAGTAATTCGATTCGATTTCAAATTTTGGAGGACGTTTTCTGAGTTTCACTTCGCGTTAATGTTCTTCATCCCCCCACCCAATAGCTAAGGGTAACAACTAGAACAGACTGAGCTCTTCAACCTTCGTACGGCGACTAGTCCAGAAGGAAAAATCTGACTCCTGCTATTGGTACCATGTAACACAATACAACATGTTGTGTATTACTTGAAAAGGAAATGGACACCGCCAAGTAACCGCCACTAATTCTTTGAGAGATGGAATGGAGGGAGACTACTTAGCGTGGCACCTCGATAACCTAATAACACCTCGATAACTACAACATCATTAACAACAACAAAATACTAATAAAAATGAACACTCAAGAAATTTGAATTCCTCGTCGAAGCGAAATGGTTAACAAGCTAGTCTTTTCGATGCATTGCTACTGAAAAGTGAGTTCGGTTCAGACTTCGTTCAGTTCTGAGCAAACACCGAATCAAAATTATGCTTAATTGAAAAAAAGAAAAGAGTTCATAAAATGAATATCTGTGTAAATTTCTGAGATCAAGAGTTGTTATTATTTATCCATCTCGGACTGTTGTCCTCATCTTGAAGGGTAAAGCCGTTGAAACGTTATGAATATAAAAATAAAAATGTGGATAACATCTCGAAATGTGTAAATGGTGTAAAGGAATTACGTATGGAAGTATAAACAAGGAAGGATGAGATGAAAATTCTCAAAAACTTAAAGAAATTTAGTTGCAGGTGGGTGGATATTTAAAAAAATAAATAAACATAAGTTCAAAGTAAGTTTCCCGAGAGGCCTCTGACAGGAAGCGAAAAGATGGGCTTCCTGGTGCCGAAGAAAAATTCTTGCTCAGTAACCATTCACTACCGCTACGAGACAGACTTTTCTTTTGGTTGCTGGTGGGAGCACCGTGCTTACTAAAGTCTCTGGACTTAGCGACAGGTTGTGTTGATGAAGTTTGAAGTTCATCGTGTATCCGGGAGGCTTGTTCAATGAGGTATCTTTGGCAGAGGCGGCTACTAGCAGGTGACACAACCTGTCGCTAAGTCCAGCAACCAAAAGTCCAGCAACCAAAAGAAAAGTCTGTCTCGTAGCAGTAGTGAAATACATAAGTATTGAAAGTCTGTCTCGTAGCAGTAGTGAAATACATAAGTATTTCAACACCTTGTCTGGGAAACGCGACTATTTGTATTGGTTCAAGAAAACATTCCCACCACAGAATAGTCGTAAATCCCAAAATAAAGTTTGAGTTTAAAGGTATCTTTGTCTCTTTCCTTCTGTCCTTAATTCGTTTGCAGCTTCCCACGGACAAAAGAAGACTTGTAAATGGGGTTAGAACAAAAAGGAGTCAGATACGAAACTCAGAATTCTCCACCTAAACTAACCGTTAACCACCCACACCACCAATATTACGAAGAATAACAGCCGTCTTTTTATTCCCAAAAGGTGAATGAAAATTTATTGGGGACGGGTTCTTAACTGGATTCATAACCCTTTTTAACTAAAGGAATAGGAAATGGGTAATATCGGTTTCTGTTCTGAGCCAAAAACGAATCATAAGTTTTAAGTTGCTGATATATATAAACTAACATTCTGTTTTTTAAGAGGGTCATTCAATTGACAAAGGGAATATTTTGAAAAACATAAAATAGTTTGTTGGGTTTTTTTTTCAGAATTTTTTTCCATAAATGTAAACTCTGCATTATTTGGAGTCGGTTTAAAGCAAACATTATTCTAATCTCCAAAAAATATTTGTTTTGAGACTGTTCAAAATGGCACCAAATCAAGCAAAGTGCTTCAGACTTGAACAGAGGTCTAGCATCAAATTTTTGGTAGTTGAGAAGTGCAAGTCATGTAAAATTTGCAGAAGAATAAGTGATGAGTACGGAGAGGTATGTTTTAGTCAAGAAAGTACTTACAAATTGGCTAAATATAGAGCTGCCACAACAAGCCTGTGTCGTGGAGACAGTTTATGCAGTAGAACAAGATTGACTCTTCGGTAACGAAAAAGTACCGGTCGCAGCGGCCAGTAGAAAAGATTAGGCTGACACTCTCCTAGAATATGAAAGGACTTATCACTATGGGTTTCCTTGAAAAAAGTGAAAATGTAAACCGTGCTTCCGATTCCAAACTCATTTATTGAATGAGTCTCGTATATAAGCATCATTGATTTTATAAATAAATACATTCATTCTTTGTTCTGTTTGAGTAAGATTGATGTTACTATAACAACAGAATTTCCCTCTGCTCTATATATATATATAGAGAGAGAGAGGGAGAGAGAGAGAGAGAGAGATTTATTACTTGGTTACTTATAACTGTCATCAATTGTGACGCAACCACTTTGCCTGCGGCTCGTGCATCTTCCCATGTGCATTATGTATACTTTGTGTATATTGAATACTTGGTTGCACGATTGCATATTCTGCTGTGCCGTGTTGTCAGGACAACACCACGCTGTTGTACTCTACAGATGCATATCACAATGCACGTACCCAGGAGACAACGGCGTCACGAGGACAAAGAAAAAGAAAAAAGACAACTCAAGATGTGAAGGAATGGATATCCTCACGGATAGGGTGGGTGTGTCACTTTTGGAACCTTTTTTCAACTCAGCTCCCCAGACGTACGGCGCGAAATCTAGCCTCGGATAACTCGGGAACCGCTGATAACTGATTCTCTCTTGTGCATCTAACCCGTCTCTCTGGTCACTGCCAACGAACTGACTCCCACCAAATCACTTTCACAATTCCCCTAAACAACTGACTGCACCTGTAAATATGCAGGGATAAATCTTACCTACTGCTGGATACAGACCATCGGTAAGGACGAACATAAAAATAAACTTATTTTGATAAAGTTATAAGAATAATTATACATAACATTCGAAAAAAAATAGAACATCAGAACGATAAACAAAAAATAGATGATCAAAAACATCAGAACGATAAACAAAATCATATTATTTTAACGGATACAAAATATCTAAATGAAAATAGCGTTCCTAATTCATTAGTACTTGATGTGTAGACCTTTACTTTTGATAATAGCTAGACATCTTTCGCTACTCGGGCGAATTAATGTCTTGGATTCATCAACGGATATTTTCTCTCATTTTCCTTTCAAATTAGTCCATAGTTCGACGTTTCTTGGATTCCCTTCCTTAGCTCTTTCATTTAGTAACTTACGGACATTCTCAATAGGATTCATGTCTGGGCTTTGAGTAGGCCACTCCATAACAGTAATATCTTCCTCAGAAAGAAATGTCTTAACAGACTTCGCTGTATGACACTGAGCGTTATCTTGCATAAATACAGCTTGTTAATTAATTACAGTTCTCAAATTAGGTACATGTTCCTTCAATATGTCTTTGTATACAGTTGCGTTAGTTTTATCATGTTGCCTGACAAGAGTTCCTATACCAATAATTGGAATCATGCCAAACACTATCACACTTCCTACTCCAAATTTAACGCTGCTTTTATTGTACTGAGGCGAGTATCGTTCCTTAGGACTGCGTCGAACGAACCTTCTCCCGTCACAACAAAATAGGTTAAACTTTAACTCATCGCTGAAAGGAATACAACCCCACTGTTCTTCAGTTCATATGCCGTATTCAGTGACAAATTTCAATCGGCTCATTTGGTTCTATTTAGAAATGTAAAGCTTCGTAGAAGTTACTCGACTGTTCATATTCATTTCATTAAGTCTTCGGGAAATAGTGTGCGTTGATATTTAAATGCCAAGGTGAGCATTAATTCTTTTAGAGATAGTGGTTGCTGTTGCAAATTGATCCTTTTTTTATTCATTACCAATCCATCTGTCTATCCTTGAGGTAGTTTTCGTAGGCTTGCCAGGTGGTTTCTTGGCTTCACGTAACCCACTTCCCTCATTCCCAATCGAGAGTTTACCTTCATTACGTAACTTGACAATCAGTTTTCTAAGTTTCAATGTTGTCACAGATTTTTTCGCCATATTTGCAATGAAATCACCAGTGAAGAGCCGTTATAATTTAATAAAATACCCTATTTCATGTTCTTAGCCTAAAATTATTTTTAATAATACAAAATAATTATTAAATTTTACGGATTTATTTAATCATTCTGATGTTTTTGATTATCTATTTTTTTCAAATGTTATATAATTATTCTTATAACTTCATCAAAATAAGTTTATTGATATTTATATTTTGGAATTATATAATTTACCTTTAAAATTATCTTTATATTTTAGAATTGTATAATTTACCTTTAAAATTAAATGTTATTTCACATTTAGATTTTTTCTTAACATCATTCTGATCTTTATGTTCGCTACTGTATATATATACCGTTGATGAACTCACATCTATACACATACAAGCACACACATGCATATAAATACATGTAAACCTATGTTCTAACACACCAAATGTCCATAGTTTCACACTTCGTTACTGGGCTGGCTTACTTTGACTGGAAAGTTGGGAATGCTACAAAAGATTACTTTACGTGGGTGCATTTTGATCTGGTCTTTCCACAACGGAAAACCAATAAATTCTGGTGAATTTGTAAGTACAAATGGGGCGCTATGGGTTTGGTCTCGAAACTATGACTGAACCCAGAGTCGCCATCTGATGAAAACTTTTATTCACCGTTCGTAAAAACTAAAATCAGTATGAAATAAAACACTGTGCAATACTCGAAACGTATAGAGGAAATATGACAATATTGAAATCATACATTTGTTGTACCAGAAATCTACAAAGGTAACTTGTATTTGCAAAATAAGTGACGTATGTAACGAGTTTCCACCCGTATTTTTAATATTCGAGATATGGACGGAGTCCTATGTGTGGGTTATTAGGACCACGGACGAATGAGGGTTTGAAGGTTAAAGAGGTCAACGTGATATGAATGAATACGTGGGGAATTCTGAACCGGACAAACAATATAACGCGGAGTTGGTTTTTTTCCTTTTCTTTATATATGTATCATTCATACATTTTTTTCATTTAAAAGAAAGCACAACTGTGACAACAAACAAAGAACAAAACGAATACAACAAAAATGTACTGAAATGTGGAGGACAATTCGCTCCCAATAGTGTCTGACTAGGTCCTTCTAATAAGACAAAGTATTTTTTTTTCTTCTTTCACCGAAGAACAAGAGTCTCTCCTCTTCGTCTTTATGGATGTACAAATTTTAACCAAATAGGTTTTCCGCCGAATCTAGCTGCTGATGAACAGCCTCAAAAATGTTTCTTTGGAATAGTCTTGATACGGACCTTTATTGAGGTTACGCATATTATTCTTGATAAAAATTTTGACTAACCTTTTTTTTATCTTTCCTTTCTTTTGTTAATTTTTTCTTTTTTTTCTTATATTCGTTAATCTCCTATTAACGAGTTGCAAGGCACCAGTTTTTGTTTCCCTTTTCTTTTACGTTGAGCCTCAGGGTCTTACCCAACGGAGCTAAATGCTTCTATATGCCATTTTGGGACTAGGATTTCCCCTTTCACCGGACCCCGTGAAAAGGCGACCTTTCTCTTCCTTGGCGAAGCTCGAAACTAACTTTTTGGGTTTCTTTTCTTTTTGGCGGTAAAGCGCCCTCCCTGCCTCGACCAATGGCATGTCTTCTCCTTATCCGGGTCAAGACCTTTGCCCCTTCTCGGCTGCTTCTTCCCCTGTTGCTAGGGCTCGAAGACTCGCCAATCGCCTTCCCCCATTTCCGGTCCACATAGTAGTTCTTGCACTATAATCCTACCGTGGCCGGTGGCCGTAACACGTAGTATAAATATCAAGTCCTTCAATGTCTCTGCTGTTAACATTTTCATTTCATTCCTTGCAAGTTTTTTTTTCACACTAAATCTAATAGGGAGCTTTTTCCAGGTATCTGAGCGATAACAAGTCTCCTTCGATCTCCAAGATTCTTCTAAGTGTCCGAGTTAATCTTATCTGTACAGAGGTCTGGTTGATCTCAGTTTTTCCTTTGATCTCCAAATCACTCATTATCATTTCCAGCTTCTTGGAGACTGTTCCAAGTGTTTCAACAACAATAGATATTTTTAATTACTTAGAATATTTGGTCTATTGATCTCATCATCATACACACAACGTTTTGGCCTTCTTCAGGTGTTTCATATCGAACTCTGGAGCCTATTGTCACGTGGTCTCCCACTGAGAGAAGAGAAATAAGGAATTTCTACTATCCCTCGTGCTTGAATTAGCAAGCCGTCAAAGAATGACCGTAGGTCAATCCCGAAGTAACAAATCCAGGTCAGAATGGAAACCAACAGATGTTTGTACTTTGTGACCGGATGGGTAAAGAGTGGGGTACAGGGACATATAGTAGCCCTAACGAATCGCCTGACAGAGTAAGGAAGAAGATAGAAGCCAAATGATTGGCTAGAACCCTAAGGTGGAAGTGGGAGCTCCTTCCGTCTGCGGAAATAGGGAATAAGAAAATCAGTTTTGGAACAGATGTCGTCGTGAACAGATGGGGCGAATCCAGTGCCAAGACTCCGGGTAAAGGAGCGAAATAGAATCCTGGACAAGAAGTCCCCATGCCTTCAAGCCAGAGATATATATTTAAAAACTTCGCCAGCCCGTAAAAGAGAAAATATTCTCCACAGGAATCCATCGGAAAAGATAAGTAAACTATAAGACTGTTTCTCCCTATACCCAATTATACTCTCTCTCTCTCTCTCTCTCAATTTGAAGAAAGACTAAAGAAGAAAGAAAAGAAAAGAAGAAAGACATTAATGTTTATGTACTATCCGTTAATAATATAGCCGACGCGCTGAATATGTGTATCCGCGTGTGTAGTAAAAAGATTGATATATTTTAATGTTCCCACGTGTTGAAGTTGTTCATTTGTGTCGTCTACTACCAAATTGTTTCATGCTTGTTTCTTGTTCAGCTTCAATTCGCCTTATGCTATTCTCGCTTAAATTGCCCTATATGAATTCCTTTTAAAATATTACACGGGAAACCGGTGTTGTCGACTACTATAAATAATATTATTACATCTAAACCTAGAGGTCCATATCTTCCATTGTTATAAGGGTGGAAGAACTAGTGGCCTTGGTGGGTGTGTGTGTAGTGTGAAATTTGGAAACCCCTTGCCAACGGCGGTCAGTCTAGCCCTAAATTAACCCCCACATAATATGCCAGTTCCTATATGCCCGAGAAAGGACTCTGAACAAGGACTTATTAAACGAGGGATCAAGTTCCAGACCGCCCCGTCTTCACACACGTAAAAAAAAACAAAAAACTCCCCGTTTGGTGATAACAATATTTAAATGCACCAGTTCCCATACGCTTTTAAATGGTTGCTCATTCGGGGATCTTTTTATTTTAATTTGCCGTCACACAACGCAGAACCTCAAACTAAACCCTCTATTTAATCCATTGGATAGATGATTCCAACCCTCTTAACCATGAGCAGGTACAAGTATTGAGCTATAGTAAGTATTCTTTGTTATTCTTACCTATAGTATGGACTGAACCTGTAATTTCCAGATGATTTCACTCATAAGCAATTTTCAATCAAACACCTTATCAACTGCGCCATGTGCCCTTACCGAACATATAAACTAAACGTCTCCATCAACCCACGAGATACTGCTCTCTATAGTCATGTCCGGTTTTTTACCTTAGCTCATATCACATTTTTTCATCGAGCCTTTTTGATTAATGGTTCCCAAATCCTATTCATTTCTAAACATTGTCTGCTCAACGGGTCATTGTCGCCCAACATATGCGCTGCTTCTTTAAGACGTCTTATTCTCCAGCGTTCTTCTCTATCAATTATTCTAACTCCATCCCACAAGGGCAGATGTTTTCCCTTTTCTTTCCATATATAGTCAGCCATACCCGACTTTTCGACCTTTCCGTGACATACTGCCTTTCGACGTTCCTCTTGGCATACTTTTATTGGGCGGCATGTCTCGCCTTTATATACTTTACCATAACTGCATGGGATGGAGTGCACACAATTTTTGATCATGTTACATTCAGTTGGGTGCTTAATTTGACCGAGATATTTTCGAACAGTCGTGCTACTCGTGAATATTGTCTTCTTATCAAATGGACAACATACCTTTCGAATCTTTTATGGGGTGTCCTCGTGGTGTAATGGTTAAAGCGATGAACTGCGGAATCGTAGTACGCGAGTTCGTACTCCAGTCGCGCTATTACGTTCACTTTCGGGCAAATACCCTTGGGAAAGGTATGAACCCCCTTATTCTCCCTCCAGCTATGGGTAAATAGTAGGACGGACTAGGTTCTTCAGCCTTGGTGAGGCAACTAGTCTAGGAGAAGGAAAACTCTGAATTCAAACCTGTTAAACTCCGCTTAAAAATTGACCTTGTGTCATATCCTGCCCGAGCGGAGGGGTTGGTAAATAGTACCTTTCGAATCTTTTCGGCTAAGCCTTTGACATCAGGCAGACTGTAGTTATTATAACAATAAAGATGAGGTCAGTAGTTTGAATAAGTGATAAAAATTATCAAATTTCATCTCAGAAATTTCGATAATAATACAATGAGTATCTCCTTCACCTTCAGGTTCCTCAACTTTTTCAGCTCTCTGGCAAGATCCAGGTTTTTATCCATCTTTTTGTTTTCTTTTATTTTCACACTTTGGTCTGCTGCAACAGCAAAATGAGAAGTTCTTTTTTTGTTACTTAACACTCGTTCTGGTCTTCTGGCCGGGAATTCTCAAAATCCTAGAAAACTTTGTCGTATTTTCTAGAACCAATTCTGGTTTGTAAGTATGTCATTTGTCAGCAAGGTTAGATATAATCTCTTGCACAATTCCTATCTATGGGTCAAATAGAACTAGTGTCTTGGGTATGACAAATAACTGCACCTGATGGTAAGGTTCGAGTTCTGGAACTTTGGGGAATGTAGAGTACTCCTTTATTGTCATTTCCCCCAGGTCCACTCTGACCTGGAGTGGTAGTACCTGTTAGGGCTTCCACCTATGAGTCAAATAGAGATAATTATTTACAATACTTAAAACTATTTAACTCTGCGCTAACAAGCGACTGATGTTAAATTGAATTATTAGAATTAAATAGTAAAACTTAAAACCATTTAAGTGTGAGCAAATAGAACTATTAATGTGGGATAGAAATGCTTGAAATAGTTTCACTGTGTGCAAACAAATGGTTAGTGTCAAATTAGGAAGAAATGTTTGATAAATAGAATTAATGTATAAACAGGATTTGGCATCTGATAACCATCAAGGGTTGATATGCCATTAAATCAAATAGCCTCACCCAACCGAACCGAATCCTATTAGATAGGAATAGTAGTGTTCGCCAATGGTTCGGGAGACCTGGGTTCAATCTTAGGCGGTGTCATACCAAAGACTTTAAAAATGGTACTTGATACCTCCTTGCTTAACACTCAGCAATATAAGGTACGTATCAAGAGTAAAGTGGAGCAATCCAGGAAAAGGAGTTGCGCTCTCCCCTCACTTCAGCTATTGAAAAGGGAGCCTTCTGGTCGCCCTCGACTACGGTCGCCAATTTTACTGACTTACTTGATAAATAGAATTACTGATGTTGACTAACAATGTTTGATACCATTTAACTGAGTGCAAACAAAGGATTAACGTTAAATCGAATTACCAGTTTTAGATAGCAATACTTAAAACTATTTAGTGACTAGAATTATTAGGGTTAAATAGTATTACTTGAAGTCATTTATCTGTGTGTAAACAAATGATTAATATCATGTAGAATTATTAGTGCGAGATAGCAATACTTGAAACCATTTAACTGTCTGCAAACAAATCAACTCTGGCTTGTTTTAAAATGTTACCTACAAACTATTCAATAACAAATCAAATGTTTATAAACAGGATTTGGTATTAAATAATCATCAAGAGTGGATAAGCTACTGAACCAAATAACCTAACCGAACCAAATTTTTTAATGTCATTCATATACCTGCGAGTTTGTAAATCTGTAGATTCTTTTGTGTTTTCTTTGTATATAATTCAGTGATATCATTGCTACAAAAAATTCTCCTTGAAAAACGCCTCTTTGGATTTTTACCTCTATTATTATTATTATTATTATTATTATTATTATTATTATTATTATTATTTTACAATATAGTTTTCTGTATCTCTTACGTGTCAAGATTTGATTAGTTATTAATTGTTGGGTTAGATTGGTGGGCGTTTGCGATGTAACGGATTGTTTTTTTTTTACCGCCCACAAATGGCGACACAGTCTTTGAGGTACAGAGTTATTTGGCCTTATTAACTGACCGGGTGTACATTCGGTCTAACGGGTGTGGCGTACTGAAGCCTGAATCTGATGGGCTACTTGTATTGCATTGTAGACTGAAACAGATAATTAAGTTGTCTAGAGAAAGAAGACAAAAAAAAAAGGGAAAATGAGGATGTAAAGATGAGAGAAAATGATAAATATTCCCTGTTGAAAAAAAATTCCTGCAACGCTGTTTTCAAACTTACATATACACTAAGACACGCACACACATGTGCACAAACATTTACATACACACACACATATGCACAAACGTGCCTTTATAATATACATTTGCATAATTTTATTAAAGTATAGAGAAGCTTGCAACCAGGCCATTGGCCTGATGAGTAGAGTGTTCGCCAATGGTCCGGGAGATCGGGCTTAAATCCCAGGTCGAATCATACCTAAGATTTAAAAATGGTACATGATGCCGCCTTGCTTAACATCCAGCATTATAAGGTAAGGATCAAGGGTAAAGTCGAACAATCCAGGGAATGGAGTAACGCCTTCTCCTACACCTAGGTATAGTAGCTATTTAAAAGGGGGCCTTTGGGTCACCCTCGACTAAAGTCACCAACTTTACTTCCCTGGAAATGGAGTAGCGCCCCCTCCTACACCTCGGTGTAGTAGCTATTGAAAAGGGAGCCTTCGGGTCACCCTCAACTAAGGTTGCTAAATTTATGCCCTCCCCAACACCTCGGTGTAGTGGCTATTGAAAAGGGAACCTTCGGGTCACCCTCAACTAAGTTCGCCAACTTTACTTACCAGAGAATGGAGTAACGCCCTCCCATACGGTGTAGTAGCGATTGAAAAGGAAGCCTTCAAGTCACCTTCGACTAAAGTCGCCAACTTTTACTTACTTATATTGAAGCAGCACTCAATATGGATCAACAAATCTATTATCTGATATATTGTTATTAGCTATTCTATCTGAAATCTTCAGTGTATAATGTTCAATTTGGGATTTTCAGTGAATAATGTTAAATGTGAAATTTTTCAATTTAAAATTTCTATTTAATAATGTTCAAATTATACGATTAGCATTCATAAACTTAGGTACCGATCATTTTCCGCCAAATTTCTTTTTGTGCCTCTTACAGTTGAAACGTCCAGTGTCCTCGACTCTCGAGCAGACTTCGTATTATTCCACCGGAGGAATTCAAGGACACTAAACAATAATGTTATGTAATTATTTCACATCTCTAGCCAGAAAATCTTCCGATAATTAGTAATGTTTAATTTCATATAAATAATCGCTGTAATAAAAACAATTCGGTACATTTTGTCTTTTGAATTTTGGAAACTTTAATTCTTTATGATTCGTTACCTCTAACAACAACATGACTTACCCCGAATTATTGTTTATTGTTAGAGTCCCATCTTGTGAAGAAACAAAAAAGTTATGTCAAAAGTTATGGGCTCAATATAGCAATCAGTAAAAACAGACTTTTCCTAATTATTAATGTACATAATCATTATTATTAGTATTATAATTATATTATGTCTACACCAATTTTTAATGTAGATATTTGCAGTGATTTACCTGGATTAGGTTATTTTTAGCACAAAGCCAATGGAACTCGCAGATTTTTGTAAGGATTATGGGTACTTTTCCAGAATATACTGCCGTGGAAATATTTGCAGTAATATACAACAATATAAAATGCGAGTAAGTTTCAGTCATTTTCATTTCCATTCCTATTTTCATTTTTTTTTAATTTTCTATTTAATTTAATCTCTTCTTTTTATGAATTTTAGTCCCAAAAACCATATAGAGACAAATCTACTGGAAGTCAACATCTTTTTAGGGGTTGGGAGAAAGGAAAGACTGGTGAATTGTATCGAGTTAGAGAAATGGTTTTTAAATGTGAATGTTCCGTGAAAAAAATAAAGATAACGACTGAAACGAACTCTTATCTGGATGGTGAATTTAAAGATTTAATTCTCGATATATATATATATATATATATATATATATATATATATATATATATATATGTGTGTGTGTGTGTGTGTGTGTGTGTGGTATGTATGTATGTGTGTGTGTGGTTTACCACGTACATTTTCTCAGAAGGATATTCTGGTCTAATATGGTTTATTACTTTAACAGTATATAAACTCCTTATTCAATGACGAAATTTAATTCATTTATACATATTTGATTGTAACCATGAATGTTCCATTGTATTTTTTAAGTGGAGCTTTATTTGACAATAATCATTTCTTTGTACAGTTACATAATATCCAGTATGACTATCTAATACTAATGATTTATACACAATTACATGTAGTAACGAGTTTTTCTATCCAATACTAATAATTTATACTGTTATATAGCTCGAAATAACTATTCTTGTTTAATAATAATCATTTGTTGTTATAAATTATATGGTTTACACGTTAGTTGGTTGGGTTTTATAGCATATCAAGCCTTGTAGGTTATTTAATGCAAAATCCTATCTATGCATAATATATATTAGATATATATGATTTGTAAACGAATTGTTTGTTGGTAACATTTTAAACAAGCCAAAGCTCATTTGTTTGTATACAGTTAAATGGTTTCAAGGATTGCGATGTAACACTAACAATTCAATGTAACATCTGTCATTTGTTTGCACACAATGAAATGGACCCATAGATGGAGCCCTAACAGGTATTAGCACTCCAGGTCAGAGTGGACTTTGGGAGTAATGGCATTGAAGTGGTACTGCAGATTCTCCAAAGCTCCAGTATTAAAGAAGCACCATCAAATGGTTTAGTGTCGTATCTAGGACACGCGTTGTGGGTGGAAGGTCTTACCCTTCTGTAGAAATTTAATAATGATCCTTTGTTTTCAATCGGTTATATGATTCTAAGTATTCATATTTTTTAAACAATAGATTGGCGAAATCTTTTATTTTACATGTTGTGTATAGTGATAAGTTTTTAAATATTTTAACCGTTGGTGTTACTTAGAGTAATTGACAATTTAGGGGCAGTTTAATTGAACGTGTGATCGAGTGATACTAAAAGTTTAGAAGTAAAATTGTAACTTGACAACAGAGAACGCAGGTCTGAATTCGTGAAACGAGAACTGTGTGTAAATCGTCAAAATGATAAAAGAATGTGTATAAAAGAAGATATGGTCTTTGGTCTTGTTACTCATCCCAATGAAACATCGTGGTGTGACAACGAAAGATGACGAGAGAAAGCGACGATATAACGAAACAATAA
Organism: Sepioteuthis lessoniana; assembly: GCA_963585895.1. Lineage (NCBI taxonomy): Eukaryota > Metazoa > Mollusca > Cephalopoda > Myopsida > Loliginidae > Sepioteuthis > Sepioteuthis lessoniana. The sequence continues at coordinate 60,633,276 of OY757918.1, forward strand.
GCAACAACGGGCCGAGATATAAATGCCGCGACCTGTTCACGAACGTAAACAGATCGGTTTACTCGATCGTCCTAGAAAAACAACACCCGGTCACGATTGGAAATGACGAAGCCCTTTTTACGACCTTGACCTCCTGTTACAGCTAAAAAAGGGGATAGATTTAAATTAACAACAATTACAGAACACTTCTGCCAGAAATAACTCTATAAAAATGGTCTTTATTGACCAGTCGAAGTAGACGACCCGGAGGCAAACACGAAGAGGACTCTAAGACCACCCGCTCTTAACCATTCAGTCGATTCCCCCTTCGTCCGTTTGGCCGCGCAGCGCTAAAGGTACGAGTTAGCCTTTAGTTACCGCTTCACTACCTGCGCAACGCTAAGATAACGCCAATCTTAGCCGCGGCCTCCTGGCCTGTTCGCTCGACAGTGCTGAGCTTTGACACCGCAAAGCCTTAGCTACCGCCTCAATACGTCTGCACAGCTTTGGCGCGGCACAGCTATAGCTACCATCCCGATACGTCTGCACAGTTTTGGCCTGGCACAGCCATAGCTATCGTCTCCGATACGTCCGAACAGCTTTGGCACTGCAAAGCCATAGCTACCGTCATCGATACGTCCGCACAACTTTGACGCGGCACACCCATAGCTTCACCGATTCGCTCGCTCGACCCCGTATGTACTAAGGCCTGGCAAACCTTAACCACGGTTTCCCCGTCCGTTTACTTGGTCCGCAGTACAAAGACACGGCTAAGTCTTAGTCACCACGCTCGCCCGACTCTACGCGACCAAGCTGCCAACACCGACTTCGACCACGACGCTCCAGCAATGCAGCAACCAGTCCACGTACGACGCGCTGTACGGACTGCCCTAGCAATGCAACAAATAACCCTCGTACGACTCGCTGTACGGGCTAGCAACCAGATCGACACCCCCCGGTTAACCCAACGTACTGTCAAAACCGGGATATCGATTTACTAACCTCGACCAACATCAGTTACCCGAAACACTCGTCCAGCTGCACCTATCTACAACTCGATCAAACCCAGAACAATCGTCTAGCTGCAACGACTCAATCGACCTCAACTACCTGCAACGATCGTCCAGCTGCATTCAACGACTCGACCGACCTCAGCTTCCCGCAACGATCGTCCAGCTGTATTCTACGACTCGACCGACACCAGCTACCCGCAACGATCGTCCAGCTGCGCATATCTACGATTCGACCATACCAGCTACTGACATCATCCATCTAGCTGAAGACACAAATACTACTACCACGAACTTTACACACGCACTTGTAAACACGACAATAAATTGTCATCTTTGTTATATTTGTTACCTCGCCTTTGTTTCCTTCATTGTCTTTGGCTGTCATTACTCGCACGCTTAAACTTAAATCATTTGCGGGGTCGACAAGCTTATCGGCTCCACAACAGAAGGACACAAAGAGAGAAGTCGGACCATCGTAAGATAAAGAGGCGATATAATACTATCTATCACCCATAATTTGCGAGCATTCATATGCAACTAATAATAATAATAGTCTGCGGTAAGCAATTATAACTTCAAGTAACTATTCTTCATACAAATGATTTACACAGTTATACAGTATCATGTTTTCCAATCTAGAACAAATTATTTTCAAACATCTATTTCATTCATAGATGGGGCTCTAACAGGTACTACCACTTCAGGTCAGAGTGGACCTGAGAGTCATGACTACGAAGAGGTGACTCTATACTCCCCAGAGTCCCAGAACTGGAGTTTCACCACTGAATGCAGTTTAGTGTCATACCTTGAATACCCCTTACAGAGAGGGGGTCTAACCCCTCAGCAGAGGATGTAGTCAGCGAATTCTAAGCCCCAACGACAGAGCAAGCAATATTCTGGTGGTCTTTGAACAAAGTGTTATTCTCTCTATTTGTCTCTTTTTAATTCAAGTATGCCTCCACTCATCCAACTGGGAAAACTACCTTTATTATTTTTATTAATATAAAGCAAACACACATACACACACCCTCACTCACGTATATCATCAGCACCATTTGAATCCTCACTTTTATTAAGACATTTCCAAAACTGCTTTATGTACAATTATCTTTATTGTAAGATCATTATCTATTATAAATATTGTTGAAATTTGCTACTATTGTTCTAGCATAGTTTGTCATACATGAGGGGGTTATTTATGTCTGGTCCGACACTTCTGCTTGTCCAGAAGTACGAGATGATGGCATCAGTCATGTTGGCGAGTGGAGAACGTAGGAGCATTTGTCAACAGAAATCCTTTTAAAATTAAAAAAGTAAAGAGTTTGGAAGGAAAAAGAAACTGAAAAATTGAGTAAAAACATCAAGTAACGCTGATAAGAGGGAAGAGGAAAGAATTATAAGCTATTGTAAGAGAGAAAAGGGAAATTGAATGAGCTGAGGAGAGGGAAATAAGTATTAACTAGTCTAGTCTTCCTAGTGAAAAAATTAGGAATATATTTTCTAAAATGCCTCGTGTTACAATAATTCAATTTACCACTACTCTGCCATGTTCGGAGAATGTGAAACTCTTAGTAGGAATCTTGATAGTTTGTTTGTGTGTGTGTGTTTGTCATCGGCATTATTGTTACTTTCATTTACCCAATTTTTTTCACTTTCTTCAATTTTACCCAGGGGTCTGCTCGAAAAGATTGTTTCACTCTAATTTTTAATGCAAGTGTTTGTGATAGTTGTTTGTGATAGTTGTTTGATTTTTGTCGGTCTTTTTTTTGGTGGGGGGAGTTTACATATTAATCTTTCTGCGTTGAGTAATACGGCTATTTTTAAAGTGTGTGTGTGTGTGTGTGTGTGTGTGTGTGTGTGTGCTATATTTATGTTGTATAGATAGACAAACCGCATCATATTCTTCTCCCTCTTCTTAGTTTCACCCTTGTGTTGCACTATGCTAAACTTGAATCACTTTTAGCAATTTCAAAATCATCAGCTTCACAGAGACACACACACGCATGTGTGTGCGCACGCGCGAATGTGTGTGTGTATGTTAGTGTGTGTGGTGTAACACAGAAATTAAAACCCCGTGTCAGCGAACAAGGCAGAATGTTTTTGAATATCTTCTATCGAATAATTTAAAAATTCGTAAAGAAAGCCCTAACAGTAGTTTAGAAGAAAAAAGCCTAGAATGCTACCACAGCCCCCCCCCTCAGAAAGGAAAAAAAAAAAAAAAAAGAAAAAAAAACCCAACAAAAACGAATTCTCCCCTTCACCCCAGTAGACCGCCGCCCCCAAAGCTACCTAAAATATCAGTAGTAAATAAAAGTCCAAACGAAGAAGAAGCATTTGAACTCAGGAGCCAAGTGGAAGAAATATGTCAATATTGGTCAGTATGTCTTTAATTCCAATTTAAAATGCTGAATTTTACAAAATGTTATGCTGTATTTTGTTTGTGAAATAATGCTTAAACTATGCGTTTTAAATGTAAAGGCACGCTTACTCTACTATAAAGCCAATTTGATATTAAGCCTATCCACATGTCAGCGAACAAGGCAGAATGTTTTTGAATATCTTCTATCGAATAATTTAAAAATTCGTAAAGAAAGCCCTAACAGTAGTTTAGAAGAAAAAGCCTAGAATGCTACCACAGCCCCCCCCTCAGAAAGGAAAAAAAAAAAAAGAAAAAAAAACCCAACAAAAACGAATTCTCCCCTTCACCCCAGTAGACCGCCGCCCCCAAAGCTACCTAAAATATCAGTAGTAAATAAAAGTCCAAACGAAGAAGAAGCATTTGAACTCAGGAGCCAAGTGGAAGAAATATGTCAATATTGGTCAGTATGTCTTTAATTCCAATTTAAAATACTGAATTTTACAAAATGTTATGCTGTATTTTGTTTGTGAAATAATGCTTAAACTATGCGTTTTAAATGTAAAGGCACGCTTACTCTACTATAAAGCCAATTTGATATTAAGCCTATCCACATGTCAGCGAACAAGGCAGAATGTTTTTGAATATCTTCTATCGAATAATTTAAAAATTCGTAAAGAAAGCCCTAACAGTAGTTTAGAAGAAAAAGCCTAGAACGCCTAATGCTACCACAGCCCCCCCCCTAAGAGAAAAAAAAAGCTCTATAATTCCTGAAGCCTGCTAGATCCCCAACCGTAGGAAGGAAGAAAAAAAAAAAAAAATGAAAAACCCAGGAAAAGTCCCAATACAGCAAAAAAAGTATAAGTCAGTACTAGTGAAAGTCATAAGAAAGTACCTTAATGTTGGACTTAAGTTAAATGTTGGACTTAAGTTAAAACTTAAAACAAATCCCCCCCCTTTTTTTTTTTTTAAATTTTTTTTTTATATATATTTTATTATGTACACATGGGAAGCAGCATGATGTACGTTAAGGTATTTGAATAAACCAATGGACGACCAAACTCAATACCCAAATGGGTCCTGGACGTGAGTTTGACGACTTTTCGCTCAGGATCGACAGTTCGATCGGGGAACTACTGCTGCTCCTCTATAAGAGTGGCTTCTATAGAAGAGAATAAAACAGCCATCGAAAGATAACCATGACCCACACTCAAACCACTTACACAAACCGCATCGCTCTTCGCGCGGGTAAAAAAGGGGCGCGTCCTGCTGAGGTTGGAGCCCTGGCCTCGGTGTTCGAAAAATCAGCTACAGAGCTCAAACAATCAAAACTACTAAAATGCAAGCAAACACTACAAATAGCCACATTTAACGTAAGAACCTTAAATAGAATAGGACAACTCCCAGAGCTAATCGCATCGGCCGAAGAACATAAAATAGACATAATATGCATACAAGAACACAGATACACGCACACAGAAGATATCAAATATCACGAAACTGGCAATGGATGGTCGCTCGCCACTGTATCCGCATGGAAAAACTCTGTCAACGCCGCAGTAGGAGGGGTAGGATTGCTTATAGGACCTAGAGCACTAAAAACGCTTAATAGCATAGAGAAAATACAACCTAGAATGATGGTAGCTACATTTAACGGAAACCCCAGAGCAACAATCGTCTCATGCTACAGCCCCACCAATGTTAGTGAAGAAAATGAAATAGTCACCTTCTACGATGAGTTATCCTCATTAGTGCGTAGCATCCCGAAACACAACATGTTAGTCATTGGCGGAGACATGAATGCACAAATCGGGAAAAACGGAAACAACAAATACAGCCTCCACAACACGTCAAATAGGAATGGGCAACATCTAACAGATTTCATGATAGAAAATAGATTAGCATGCCTCAATACAAACTACCAAAAAAGAGAGAGCAAACTATGGACATACACGCACGCAAACAATACTAAAGCTCAGATAGACTACGTCCTTATAAACAAGAAATGGAAGAATAGTGCATTGAATTGCGAGGCATACTCCTCTTTTGAGGGTGTGTCCACCGATCACCGAATAGTCACGGCGAAAATACGGTTAAGCCTACGAAAAAACGACAAACAAACAGCGACCACCAAACAATATGACTGGGCCCTATTAAACAACAAAGATGTAAGAGATAAATACGTATTAGAATTAAGAAACAGATTCGAAACACTACAAGAAAAGACGGAAAAAAGTACACCGAACGACGAATACGAAAATTTCGTCAATGCACACATCGAGGCAGCAGCAAAATACATTCCAACAAAAATTAAAACTAAATATAGAGTCCCATGGGAAACTTTAGCGGTGAGAGAAAAACGTGCACTAGTGAAAACAGCCTCCAAAAACTATCGAAAAAACCCAACAAACACAAATGCCTTAAAACTAAAAACGGCACAATATCAATTAGCAGGCATATATATAAAGGAACAGACAGAATACATTCAAAATCAGATAGATAAGATTAGAGACTCGGTGGAAGATAGACAATCTAGAATTGCCTGGCAAACAGTAAACGAAGTGAGCAGAAGAAAGAACACAGCCAAAGCAAAACTTAAAGCAGCAAACCAACAAGAAAGAATAAAACTGTGGAAACAGCACTTCGAAAACTTATTTGGAAACCCACCAAAAATAACACATGAACCAATCACCAGAATAATTAGTAAACAATTAGACATTAAACTTGGACCGTTCACACAAGAAGAACTCGACTCGGTTCTCAGAAAAATTAAAAATAGGAAAGCTGCCGGACTGGACGAAATTCCCCCGGAAGTATGGAAGACCAGACAATTCGACGACATACTGCTCCGACACTGCAACGCAGTATACAATCAAAATCCGATAGATAGATGGACGAAGGGATGCATACACCCCTTCCCTAAAAAGGGGGACCTCGGATTAGCCAAAAACTACCGAGGCATAACACTTACATCCATAGCTGCCAAAATCTACAATGCCCTACTACGAAACCGAATAGAACCCAAAATCGACATCATACTTAGAAAAAACCAAAATGGCTTCCGAAGAAATAGATCTACGACCTCAAAAATATTAACCATCTGCAGAATCCTTGAAGGTGTACGGGCAAAGAACCTACAAGCGACATTAATATTTGTCGACTTTACCAAGGCTTTTGACTCCATTCACAGAGGAAAGATGGAACAAATCCTACTAGCGTACGGCATACCTAAAGAAACCGTAGCGGCAATAACGATTCTCTATAGAAACACTAAAGTAAAAGTACGATCACCAGATGGAGACACAGAATACTTCGACATTGTAGCAGGAGTACTACAAGGGGACACGCTGGCTCCGTATCTCTTTATCATTTGTCTAGACTACGTACTTAGAACATCGATTGACAAAATCAAAGAGAATGGCTTCGAACTGACGAAGAAAAGAAGCAGAAGATACCCCGCAACAACAATTACCGACGCCGACTACGCCGATGACATAGCAATACTGGCAAATACACCTGACCAAGCCGAAACACTTCTGCATAGTTTGGAACGAGCAGCAGCAAGCATAGGCCTCCATGTTAATGCACACAAAACGGAATATATGTGCTATAACCAAACGGGGGACATCTCCACTCTAGAAGGAACCCCTCTTAAACTAGTAGACAAATTCACGTACCTAGGAAGCAGCGTCGAATCAACCGAAAAGGACATCGAAACGAGGTTAACGAAAGCATGGACAGCTATCAATAGGCTATCGACTATATGGAAATCAGACCTAACCGATAAAATGAAACGCAGTTTCTTCCAGGCAGCGGTCACATCGATACTGCTATATGGATGCACTACATGGACGCTAACAAAACGGCTGGAGAAGAAACTAGATGGCAATTACACAAGAATGCTGCGTGCAATCCTCAACAAGTCCTGGCAGCAACACCCCACAAGACACCAACTGTACGGCCACCTGCCCCCTATCACGAAAACTATTCAAGTTAGGCGAACCAGACATGCAGGACATTGCTGGAGAAGCAGAGATGAACTCATAAGAGATGTACTCTTATGGATCCCCACACACGGCCGCGCAAAAGCAGGACGACCAGCACGAACGTACATTCAGCAGCTATGTGAGGATACAGGTTGTTGTCCTGAAGACCTGCCTAGGGCGATGAACGATAGGGAGGAGTGGCGAGAGAGGGTCAGGGATATCCGTGCTGCCAGCACGATATGATGATGATGATGATGATTGAAACTAATAATTTCATGCTTTCCTGACGATCAGACAATACAACATTCTGAACAATTGCTAGGATTGTGAAAGGGAAAACGATAGATGGTTTGGGTTATTTGTTTAACGGTATATCAACTCCTTATGGGTTACTCAACACTGAAATCATAACTATGCTTTCTATGACTACTTGTATTTTTTAAAATTGCAATTTTTGCTCAATAATCATTTGTTTGCACATAAGAATATGATATCAAGTATTCCTATCTAATACAACTATTTCTTTTAATTCTATTTGTTCCATAAATAGGAACATAACAGGTTCTACCTCTCCGAGTCAGAGTGAACTGGACCGTAATGTCAATGAAAGAGTAATCCACACTTTCCAGTGCTTCATAATTGTAACCTCACCACTGAATGCAATTTAAAGTCATACTTAGGATACGAGTGGTGCATGGAAAACATAATAAACTGAATCGGATTTAGTAATTTAAAAAGCTTTTTGCTTTGATGTGGCACAAGGTCGTATGAAGGGCTACTCAATGAGACTCCAACTCACTCGTGAAGGTTTTACAAGCCTAGCTTGCTAACCATTACACCAGCTGAGGCACCCAAACGGGATCGAATTTATATTGCATAAGATCAACGAATCATGCAGAACAACAGAATTAACAGAAACACCTTTAAAAAATTCCAATGCGAAAAGTAATCATACAACATAATCATTCAGTTAAAAATTGAACTGAAAATTGCTTTATTTTCTCGCAGCATTTTAAGTATATAACATGTTGGTTTTATTGAATTTCGTTAGCACACACACACACACACACACACATGTATATCATCATCATGTTGTTCTGATGGTACATAGTGCTCTCTCTCTCTCTCTCTCTCTCTCTCTCTCTCTCTCCCCAATTGCTTTTAGCAAGTTCTCTACACTGCATCCAGTGTCCGTGCAGAGCTGATATATATCCTGGTGTGTCTATGTGTTGGAGAACGTTGCTTATGAGTTAGTCTTTACTTCCCAAGCAGTGGCTAGTATGTCTTGTTAGTCTTATATAGATAGTTGGAGAGATAGGAGGTAAGTAACCGTACAGTTGTTGTTTTGTGGAGCACGTAGCATTTTTGTGTAGTTCCCATCATGTTTTTTTCTCCATTTGCTTTGAGTGCAGGTGGTGCATCCATACAGCAGTACCGATATAGCCACAGCTTGAAAGAAATACCGTTTCATTTTATCAGAGTCATCAGATTTCCATATGTTCAACAACTTCTCAATAGCTATCCACACAACTCGGCTTGGGTAAGTTTATTTGTGAAGATCATCACCGTCAGTCATAGTTTCTGCGAGATATCGTCTGTTTCTTGCCTTTTTTAATGTGAAACCATTTTCTTTTATTAGATCTATTGACGTTCGTATTATATAGACTAGGCAGATTATAAACATATATGGTGCTAATATATCTACTTGCAAGATTCCAGTGACAATGTCAAAGAAGTCGGTGTCACCATCAGGTGAGTGAACGATTGCGTTCATGTTTTTGTAAAGCTGTAGAGATGTAACGGTTAATTTGGAGTCATATACTATTAGTATTTGCTCTATCTTTCCTCTGTGTCTGGAATCAAATGCCTCAAGATTGTTTGCACGTACTCTTTCGATGATTCAACGGTTAGTTAGAATCTGTGATCGATTTTTCCGAAAGCCGTTCTCATTTTTGCTGAGAATTTTCTCGACTTCAAGCCAGATACGATTAACTAGCAGTAGATAAGATATTGCTACCAAGGTACGTGAACTGGTCTATTACTCTCAGAGACTTGGGCAATGTCGCAATTTGCTCAAAAGATCGCGTTAAATTTTTGTGTTGAAACTGTTTGTAAAACCTTAGCAGCTATAGCCGAGAGCGTTATGCCTTCGTAAGTTTTAGAAATTCCTTAGTCACATTTCTTGGTGATCTTACGTCCATTTTTCTATGGTGTTTTGTTTATACATAGCATTGCATCATCGAAGAAGTTTGTCGTCAAATTTACTTGTGTTCCATATTCTATAAGATATCGCATCGAGGCCTGCAGCTTTTCTACTTTTAATATGTTTCAGTACAGCGTCAAGTTCTTCCTCCGTAAACTGTCAAAGTTGGATGTCTAGTTGGTTATAAATAATTTTTGGTTGATTCATCAGTGATTTCAGGAAGATTTCCAAATAGATTCTAGAAATGTTCTTTTCGCTTCTGAAGCCTTTCTTCTTCGTTGGCAGCTTTAATTTTGATCCTGAGGTGCTTTTCCTTCCGAAGCCAGTACCGAACAACACGTTAATCACAAAGGTTAATTCTTTTATTTAAAAAATAAAAGATTTTTAATTCATCGTAATTTAATGCACTAAATTTAATATATAACTCTTTAATTAGCTATTATTTACATCTTTGGTATAATTCAGCCATGCCAAAACTTTGGTATATATAAAATGCGTCACGATGTCAAACCCACACGTGGTGGAAGCTGCATCCAGCTACATCTAATTTTGAGCTATAAAGACAGTACCATGTTATTTTACACAGATCAATTCATAAATACGAGATAAACAGTGATTAAATACTAATTGAAACAAATTTGCTTTTGGTCTGTATTACATATTGATTAAATAGGGGCTGAATACTAATTGAGACAAAATTGGTATTACAGCAGTTAAGTTCTAATTTGAATTAATTTGGTATTTTGTCTTTATTACATACTGGTTAAACAGCAACCAAATACAAATTCGGTATTGGTCCATATTTATTGCTATTCATAAGTATTAAATTAGTATTAATTTTTAGATATTATGTACACTAAAATTAGTTGAGTAAATATGAAAAATTATGCTAATATATAAAATTTGCAAAAACAGATAACTGTAAATAAATTGTAGACTTAGTTTTGTCCTGATTATTTAAAAAAAATCTCTTGACTATCATTGACGACGCATTTGTGAACATCGCTATGTTCCTCCCGACTAAGTTGCAACAGAACGATGTGAAGGTCGTTTTCCATCTTTTGGTTTAAGACTATATTATTATGTAATCATACTTGAAGCGGCGATGTTTTGCAAAGATAATTACAACGTGCAGTCCAGTCGGAAAGTGGCCAATGTCCTGTCGAATCTTTAAGGATGACGTCATATACATAACCAACGCTTATGACATTGCAAATTAACCTTATGGGGAAGTTTATGTATGCTCTCTGCAGTAATGGTTAACAAACTATTTTCACCGACCAATGATCAATGCAGTAATTTTGATTACCACTTGTAAACTTAAAACATATTAGGTCTGCTTTGTGGTTGAAATAGTTGTATTTCACATCCATTTTTTGAGCCCAAGAAAATTCCAGGATTTCTAATGATTATTTAAAAACAAGTTGGCCTTTCCCACTTGTAAAATTGGCATAACACACTTTTTCTACTTTCTTACTTATTCCAATTACTAAATACCTCCATACACGTTGTGATCAAAAAGTATCTACACTGAATCTTTGAATCGTTTTGATCTTAACATCTAAAACTCAAATGAAAACATGTGCACATCTGAGCGACTTATATGATAAAACGATAACATCTCGACGACGTCTAATCAATACCAATTCTAGGTAAATTTCAATCAACTTTTTTTTAACGAAGCATCCTCTATATTCAGGAGACCTGGATCCGTGTGACTTTTTCTTAAACTGAAAATTCGTTTGAAGACAGAGAACATTATTTCTATACAATCTCGACAAAGATTTGAACTCGAGTCGTCGACTCCATTTCCTAAGACAATCACCATTATGACACGTGGGAAATATTCCAGTAAGTTTGAAGCCACTGGGATTAAACTCACCTCGATTTTTGCCCCGTCCTATCTGAAGAATACGCCGCTGCATCCGGTGGGAAGATGAGAATATAGCCAAGAAAAAAGCACAGATACTACACTCTAATCTCAGTTGGAAGACTAAATAGAATTAGTCTAGTATACACTGACTGCATCCCTTGGAGAAAGATAAGACTGCTCTCCAAAAAAGATGGTCATGGGTAGGAGACTACACTGTAACCAGTGGTAATACTTCAGTTCTGCAAATTTAGGAAGTGTCCAGTCACCCCTTCATTACTAATACTCCCCGGTCCGCTCTGACCAGGAGTTTTAGTGCTTGGTAGATTAAAGTTTTAGATCCTGCTGGTCAAATTGTTCTGTTTGAGATAATAAAATGTTTACCTGTTTAAAAGGATTGTAACGATATATTTTTGTATTGTATATGAGTGGAAACCATAACTGTTAAATTGACTTCAGCATAAAATAACACAATATGCTCTAAAAATAACCAACAAGCCAACCAACTACAATGCTGTAAAAAAAGAAATAAAAATAAAAAAAGGCCTGAATCAGATTGTTCAGTTCATACGCTATTGTTCTAGAATGTCAGGATTTTGAGCTATGTACAGAATTTTCCACTGTTAGACTTGCAAAATGTCTTCCTTTCAGGCATTTACATCAAATTCGACCTTATAAAGAACTTCATAAAATCAATGGCACACAATGATTCCAAACTCTAGATTATAAAAGTAACATTTGACGCTGTGAGAAATGACATAAAACTGAAAGCATTGGATGTGAGATCACATTGGTTTGGTATGGTTTATTTGTTTAATGGCAAATCAACTCATTGTAGATTATTCAATACCAAAATTTGATTCATTTGTAAATGTTAAATTGCGATAAACATATATTCAATGTTTTATTGTTTGTCTGTTAATTTTTAAATCCCACTTTCGTATATAACCATTTGTTTGTATACATTTGTATGGTTTCAAGTATTCTTATCCAAAACTAATGATTTATACGCAAGTATACAGTTTAAAGCGTAGTATAATAATAATAATAATAATAATAATAAATCACCACCACATGTAAATGTATAAGTATCAGATATTCCCATTAACCTGGAAAAAGTCGTTCAGGCCGTCCACTCTAGTTGCTAGGCGGAAACATAAAAAGTAGATCAACGGACTTTAACTAAGTTAAAACTAAGGTTCAGATTTACTTCTAGAACTTTTTTTTTTTTAGTTTATGACCCGCTGTTTATGAATAGTCACTGATTGTTCGTGGTCACATCTGTGTCAGGTGCGCAGATCATAAAAAAAACCTGGGCCTGGTATAGCCACATTATACCACCCATGATAAAAATGTCAAATCACAATATTACACAACGTGGGACCCAGGCAAAATGCCTGGGTGTCATGATCGGCAGGTGCTCTCCTGATAGCCAACATGGGAGACCCGATAGTCATCCTACGAATGTTGGCTGCTCTTTTTTCAGATACATAAACGATGACGTAACAAACCAGAACGAACAGAGACCTAAACGCAGAACATGGACTAGAGAAGAGAACCAACTTGCGCTAGAATGCTATTTCAAGAGCAACCCTTCGCAAAAAGGATGCAGTAAAAGAATGATAGAGATCTGGCAAGAATGTTCGACATATCAGACAACTAGCCAAAGGTTTGCAGATCAAGTTAGGACAATAATGAAGCAGGGTTGGTTTTCTGACCTAGAATTACTAGAAATCCATCAAAAAACACTGAAACAAAACTATAACACAGTGCCTGCCACACCAAGTGGTGTCAAACAAAAACAATCCAACGAAAAAGAACCGCAAACCTCGGCAAATGAAAACACCACACTCCCAAACGATACACTACCAAACAACCAGGAAGAAACCCTATCACAAGAATAAAAGGTAAATCTAGAAAATGTAAAGAGAATCATGAGTAGTGGAAAGACTATTCTACCTTCATTAAGAAACATTGAATGGAAAACACTTAAGATAGAAACGAATAAAATAAATCACATACTACCTTACATACCAACGAATAATATAACCGAGTTAAATGAATTAATCTATGCAGGAGTAAAATTAGTTTGTGAGAATATTGGGATCCCCTTAAAAAGCACGATGAAACAGCAAAAACTGGGATGGGAAATTAGACTGGAATCGCAAATAAAAAAAACTACGAAAACAAGCCCGAATGATAAGAAAGAGAGGCGCTGAAATAAGTGGGGGTAAGAAGGAACAGGCAACATGGGGAAAAAAACAGTACAACTTGAGGAAATAAACCATAAAGTACTGGCCAAAGAAGGTAGATTAAAGAGATATCTACAAAGGGTAAAACAATACAGACAAAACAGAACATTCCAAAACAACGAAAGGAAATTCTATCAACAATTGGGAGGATGTGAAACGAAAACATACCAACAACCGGATGTAGAAGAAACCGAGCGATTTTGGACTAAAATATGGGAACCAAAGAAACATAACGAAAATGCTGAATGGATAAACAATATTACAAGAGAACTAGACGGACTTGAAGAAGGCCCCAAAATGGAAATACACGTCGACTTACTCAAAACAACACTAAAAAGAATATCAAACTGGAAAGCGCCAGGCCATGATGGAATACATGGCTTCTGGTTCAAGAAATTCACCTCCATTCTCCGAAGACTAGCACTAGAAATGAACAGATGCTTACAAGACGCGCAAGTACCTGAATGGATGACCAAAGGAAAGACTACATTAATCCAAAAGGACCCTAGTAAAGGAACTGCCCCAAACAATTACAGACCCATAACCTGCCTACCAATTATGTGGAAAATACTAACAGCACAAATTAGGGGAAAGATCTACTATTCGCTAACAAGCCGCGGATTGTTTCCTGACGAACAGAAAGGATGCCGCAAAGGATCCAGAGGCACAGCAGAATTACTCTACATAGATCAATACATCCTACAGACAAGACGGAAAAATCTAGCAATGGCCTGGATTGACTACAAAAAGGCATATGATATGGTCCAACAAAGCTGGATACTACACTGTCTCAAAATGTACAAAATATCACATTAAGTCATAGAATTCATCGAACAGACCATGAAAACCTGGAGAGTGGAGCTGACAGCAGGAGGAAGAAGAATAGCTGAAACAAAGATCCAAAGAGGCATTTTCCAAGGAGATGCACTATCCCCCTTACTATTCATAATACCCATGATGTCACTGAACCACATACTCAGAAAATGCGCAGCCGGATACAAACTCAGCGGATCGCTAGAGAAGATCAACCGCCTAATGTACATGGATGACATTAAATTATTTACAAAAAAGGAAAAAGAACTGGAAACTCTCATACACGCAGTTAGAGTATACAGTCAGGATATAGGAATGGAATTTTGCATAGAAAAATGTGCAATGCGTGACATGAAAAGTGGCAAACGACATATGACTGACGGAATGGAACTACCAAATCACGACAGAATTAGAACACTCGAAGAAAATGAAACTACAAATACTTGGGCATCTTGGAGGCTGACACCATCAAACAAGTGCAAATGAAAGACACGTTCCGAAAAGAATATCTCAGGAGAACTACTCGAGACAAAACTCTCCGGCAGAAACCTCATCAAAGGAATAAATACTTGGGCTGTGCCCCTAGTCAGATATTCGGGACCCTTTTTCAAGTGGACCCGAGAGGAACCTAAACAAATGGACCAAAGAACAAGAAAACTAATGACCATGCATAAGGCATTACACCCCAGAGACGATGTTGACAGACTATATGTATCTAGAAAGCAGGGAGGAAGAGGACTTGCCAGCATCGAAGACACCGTTGACGCATCCATACAACAGCTCGAAGACTACATAGAAAAACACGAACGAGGACTAATTACAACCATCAGAAACGATACGGACAACACGGTAAACGAAAGAATGACAACAACTAGGAAATAAAAATGGGAAGGAAAACAACTCTATGGCCGCTTTAAACGTCTAATAAACAACATCTCACACCAGAAAACCTGGACCTGGCTAAGAAAAGGAAACCTTAAGAGAGAAACAGAATCCCTCCAAATAGCAGCACAGGACAATGCCATAAGAACCAATCATATCAAAGCGAGAATAGATAGACGCAACAAAACATTAAATGTAGGCTATGCGGTGACAGAGACGAAACAATCAATCACATATTAAGCGAATGCAGCAAATTAGCACAGAAGGAGTACAAGGCGAGACACGACTGGGTCGGCAAGGTGATCCACTGGGAAATGTGCAGGAAATTTCAATTCGACCATACCAACAAATGGTATATGCACAACCCGGCACCTGTCATAGAAAATGACTCGCATAAACTCCTATGGGACTTTAACATACAAACGGATCACTTAATCCCGGCCAGAAGACCATACTTCATAATAATCAACAAAAAAATGAGAATCTGCAAAATTGTCGACTTTGCTATCCCGGCGGACCACAGAATAAATCTGAAGGAAAGTGAAAAGAAGGATAAGTACCTCGACCTTGCTAGAGAAATAAAAAAGCTGAGGAACATGAAAGTAACGATTGTGCCAATTGTGATTGGTGCTTTAGGCACAGTAACTAAAGGATTATTAAAGGGCCTGGAGGACTTGGAAATTGGTGCACGGGTGGAGACTATCCAAACGACAGCATTGCTGAGGGCAGCCAGAATACTGAGACGAGTCCTGGAGACTTGAGGAGACTTGTTGTCACTCAAACTCCAGTGAAAAACCATCCGCTAACACTGATGAGAAAAACTCTAAAGGAGTAAATAATGATAATAATAATCCTTAGTAAACAGTAATAGCTTCAAGTAACTATTCTTAATACAAATAATTTACATACAGTTTAATGGTTTCAAGTATTCCTCTCTAACATCAATATAATTCTGTTTAATAATTATTATTTATTTCCACACAGTTATATGGTTTCACGTAACTCAATCCAATAGTACTGATTTTAAAACAACTTTGACTCATAAATAGGACTCAAACAGTTACTACGATTCCAAGTCAGAGGGGACATGGGAGTAATGGCAATGAAGTGGTGAATCCACACTACCCAGAGTTCCAGAGCTGAACATTCGCCACCGGATGCAGTTTAATATCATATCCAGGATACCCCTTTTGTTGGGGGTGATTACACCATTACAGGGGTTACAGTCGACGTATTCTAAGCCCCGTAGACAGAGCTGGCAAGATCAAAGAACCAATATCTAGAAGTCAGTTCAGAAATAAACTGAATCAACTATGAGCTGGGGGCATGAGATTCATTCTTGATAGTTGTATAGAATTGGGGGTGGATTCTCGTAGATATGAAAACAATGCAGACTAAATGAATAACACGCGAGCAGTGTAGGAAAAAAATGGGATTTCGGATATCTCTTTATTTTCTTTTTTAAATTCTCATTTCATTTTTTACTCCCGAAGCTTGGAATATGTTGACTGTTTCCCCAACAGAAGAGTTATACCCGCTCACCCCACAAAAAAATGGTGTTCCGGATAGGATACTAAACTGTATCAAATGGTGAAGCTCTAATTCTAGAGATCTGGGGAGTGTGGAATACCCCTTCATTGCCATTACTCCCAGGTCCACTTTAATCTGGCGAGGTAGTGCCTGATAAGATCCCATCCCTGAGTCAAATAAAACCATTTAAAAAGTATTCGATTGAACCGTTTGCAAAAAAAAATCTATTTAGACACGATTTCGCAAAAATGTAAATATGAACGTACAATGAATGTAATTTCCTAACCTGACGGCATAAAATAATTCTAGATGGGTCAACGTGCCGTTAAAATCAATCATTTTTTTCCCAACGTACTCGTATACCGTAAGGTCCCACCAGGAAAAATCTCAGATGGTAATTTGTTCAGCTCAAACACCGTGGGTGACTACTGCTAATTCCTTCAAAGAATGGGGTGGGGGCATCTCAACACAATCACACAAAAATCCGTACCTAATGGATTTCTGAAAATATCAGAGATAACGTTAGTATTTTTTTATTCATTATATGATTTCCCACCGTCATCTAAATTTTCCATGAGTATACAATTCCCTTATATGTTATTTGATTTTGAAAAATTACTGGTATTCAGAAAATTCTTGGCAGAACCAAGTTGAGACTTACATTTTTTATGAAGCTTTTTGAAATTCCTATAGTCAATAATAAATTCAGTTCAATAAATAATCCGTGAATATCTTAATTTCTAAAATCACTCGAGTACTAAGAAAGAAAGAAAGAAAGAAAGAAAGAAAGAAAGAAAGCTCAAAAAGAGAATAAATTGGTAGGAAAGAGAAAGTGAAAAGAGAGAAAGAACACAAAGTGAGATAAAGGAAGAAAACTATTTTTCTTTCTCGTTACTAATGCTTCTGCAGTTTCAGCAAGCAATTACGACTGATGCCACAACCTCAAAAAAGTTCGAATTCATATGTAAATAATTCTGTCGTAGTGATCACGGAATCGTCAAGAACTACCGAGGTATAACCTTTACTTCCATAGCGGCTAAGGTTTGTAATGGTCTGGTTCTCAATCGTATCGAACCAGAAATTGAGAAAACTCTTAGAAAAAGTTGAAACGGTTTTCGCAAAAATCGATCCACAACTTCACAGATTCTGACAGTCCGTCGAATCATAGGAGTTTGTGCAAAATCCAGGCGACACTCTTGTTTGTAGATTACTCCAAGGCATTTAATTCTATACATAGAGGGAAGATGAGGCAAATACTTCTAGCTCATGGTCTCCCCAAAGAAACTGTCACAGCCATAATGATGCTCTATTGTGACACGAAAGCCTAGGTTCGCTCACTGGACGGAGACACAGATTTCTTCGACGTCGTTGCTGAAGTTCAGCTAGGGAATAGATTAGCACTAAATCTGTTAATAATCTGTCTAGACTACGTACTTCGAACGTCGATAGATCTAATAAAAGAAAATGGCTTTACACTAAAAAGGCAATGATATCCCGCAGAAACTATTACGAACACAGACTATGCAGATGACATAACGCTTCCCGCAAATACACCTATCCAAATCGAATCCCAGCTGCATAACCTGGAGTAGGCAACAGAAGGCATTGGCCTCCAGATGGATGCTAACAAAACGGAGTAAATGAGTTTTAATCAAGGAGACATCTCCACTCTAAATGGCGGTTCGTACATCGAGTGGGCAATTTTCCTGTTTTGATCATCTAAGCATCAAAAAACGATGACTACTTCAACCACCATACACAGTTAAATGCACACAAACTCGAATGGATACAAGCAATGACAAAAAAGAAAATAAAAAGCAGGAAAATTGCCCACTCAAGGTACTTGGAAAGGCAGATACAAGATATTCTAACTGTGGCACTATGGACCCTTGGTATGGAAGTATACAGAGACGACATGTGTACATATGTATATCACAGTAGACATATGAGTATGTGTGGATATACGAATGTATGTACATGCGTTTATGGTTGCAAGTTGACCATAGGTATGTATATATGTATGTATGTTTATATATATGTAGATCAGTATAGGGGTCTGTACATATCTGTGCTGGTTCGCTGAGTATGTGCATGTATTTTGTGCGTAAACCACTCATTCACTTCCCTCTGTCTAACTGGAAATGGTCAGATAAAACTGAGCCACGACTTAAAAGAATTCTATTAAATTTATATACATTTTTATGTTCTATTTATGGGTGGCCAAAGTCCCGGAAGTAGGAAATATTCACCCCTGCACAAGTGTAGTCAGAAATGC
Organism: Sepioteuthis lessoniana; assembly: GCA_963585895.1. Lineage (NCBI taxonomy): Eukaryota > Metazoa > Mollusca > Cephalopoda > Myopsida > Loliginidae > Sepioteuthis > Sepioteuthis lessoniana. The sequence continues at coordinate 60,652,435 of OY757918.1, forward strand.
AAAAAGATTTGATCAGAGGAATCAATCGGGGTGAGTTGGTCAAAGAAAGCGACCGGAGTCAGATGCACTCATAGTCTTCTGGAGCCTCTAAAGTTGGGTCCATCAGCTCGAATCTGGTAAGGTAGAATTCGCGCCAAGCGCATGGAGTGGAGGAACAGTGACATACATCCTTCCATTCGTAAGAAAGTCTAGTCCTTCAAACCATAAGTTCGACTTTTCTTTTTCTTTTTGTCTTTTGTGACACTACCTTGAGCTCTGTGCAATAAACACTACGTGGGGGTATACAAACCAATGAGCAGATGCACTGCAGAAAATAAGTGTACCGTCATATAACCACAACAATGAAACCTTTTGAAATTTTACCAAGCAACTTTGAAAGACTTGTAGATTCAAAAATGACCCACAAAGACGGGTAATGAATTTATGCAAATGCAAATTTAATATAAATTCATTTTAACTACTTTGTTCAGTAGTTCAAATGAATTTATATGAAATTTTTTTAGGTTTGGTTTCTTTGTTTAATGGCATATCAACCTTTGTAGGTTATTTAATGCCAAAGCCATTCTCCTAGAAGAACAGTAGTGGTACTATTTAACCCATAGCTGGGAGGATAAGGGGGGTTCATACCTTTCCCAAGGGTATTTGCCCGAAAGTGAATGTAATAGCGCGACTGGAACTCGAACTCGCTTACTACAATTCCACAGTCCATCGCTTTAACCATTACACCACGAGGACACCCCCTCAGCTTTTTTTAGTTCGTCCACTATACTGTTACAAAACCAAAGAAAATGACGCGTAATCAATTTTTCAGAATACGACTGAGAGCCAATTTTGAACTATTTAATCCCGGACCAAACATTTTGGATTCTCTCAAAGAAAGCAACAACTCATTAAACCCCCAACAACACATGAAGCCATTAACACATTCGAAATGGCTGCGAAAAAAGATGCCAAAAACCACAAAAAAGGACGTTTACCACATGACAAGCTAACAAAAAAATCTTAAATTTTAATGGCACTCTTAAATATAGAAGACGTGGTCAGAGCACAAACCGATAAAGCGCATCGATAATTATCTCAAATAAGCCAACAACCAACTAAACATATAATAAGAATTCTTCTGTGAGCTTTTAGTTGACTCCTTCAAAGATTATCTGAACATTATAGATTTATCGTACCCCATCGGCTACTCAAATCTAAAATCCTAATTAAAATAACATCGTCAGCTAACGGTATTTTTCACCGCGACTGGAAGTGATACCAGGAAGTCAACCAATCAGAGCAGTCCTTTTAAGATTAAAATTGAAAGTAACAAAAACAGTCTTTTTCAGATTTATAATTCTTGCTTCACATCTTCGATCCTTTTCAAGGATCTTTTGCAGGTACTGCAGGGACGATGACGTAGCAGCTCAGCCAGATACCACAGACACCCGGAGCAAGGACCAGTCTACGAGCTAGCGACGTTGCTTGGACTATCGTTGACTTTTCGAGGTCAACATCGACTACACCCCACCGGTAATCAACGAATTAACAACTGAGACATCGATCTTCCGGCTTTAGCGACACGTCTGACTCTCTGTCTTCAGATACCTGGCCACACAGCTACACCTACGACTTGCCCGGAGTACCGGATTTTCTAGACTCGCTATCGCCAACAACTACTACACAGCCGAGTCTACGCTCACGATACTAACACGGACGGTATTCGACCTCACGGACTTTCGACACCGCAGAGACTACATAGACCATATTCCGCCGCCTTAATTCTGCACATACACCAAATTTTTGTGCATTAGTCGCCTCATAAAAACTACGGCATTCAAACCTGGTCTTTTGTCATCCTTGCTTAGTCCGCGTCACTGTCACTTTCCTTCGTAAATGTTTGCGGGATCGACATATTTAATGGTCCCGCAACAGACTCATCAAATGATATGGTCTAAAAAAATCTAATTGACTAAGAAATATCTGAAATACTAAAACTCTTCAACACAAAACTTACTCGGTTTTATCAACCCCCCCCCCCGCGCCGACATAAGTAATAACAACATTAATGAAGCATATATTAACATTAAATAACTTTAACCTCAATTTTCTACAATCTAAAGAGTGGGCTATGGATACTATTGCAGCTGCTTCGTACGGAAAAATTTAAAAACACTGATATCTATCCTGAAATTAACAATGACTGGGTCTTTTAGGCCCGGTATATTGATGACATATTCGTCATGTACACAAGCGGAGAAGCAAAACTTAACAATTTATTAATTAACTTGAATATGATGTATGATTCTATCAAATTTGACCATAAAACATCAGCACAATCAATCGCACGTTTAGATACTTTTATATTAATTAATAAGAACAGACAACAACAAACAACCCTCTATACAAAACCCACAAACACACGTGACTATCTTCATTACAAATATTCTCACCCAAAACACATCAAAAGAAGCCTTTCCCATACATAGGCACAAAGACTAAGAAGACAGACCGATCAACTAAACCCGCAATTCTTAGCACAATGCTCCTTCCATACTTGAATTGAGACCCCGATAAACAAAATCACCACAACTTTCAGGCAGCATATTTTAAAACCCAATGAGTTGCTGAATTGCATTCCCCTTGTAACAACATTTAATAACAGTCTCCCACCTTAAGCTCAAATAATTTAGAACTGTTGAGACGCTTTGAAATTAAACTCTAACTTAAAAGTTATCTTTCAAGAACCAAGCATACTGGCCTATTGTCGGCCAAATAACCACAGAGAATTGATAGGAAGCGTTGAAAATTGTAAATTCGGCAGTTAATGTCAGGTCGAATATGATTGGCTGTTTTGGAGTGGTACCGTTAGCCCCCGCCCTTACTTTTAATTAAGTGTGACCCACAACAGTTCTCCCTCTTTTTTTTTTTTTTTTTTGTTTTGTTTTTTTCAGCACGAGCAAGGATTTGCTTTGCTAGCATATTTTTTTTTTTTTTTTTTTTTTTTTTTTTTTTTGCTTTGCGAGCTCTTGTTTATTCGCCTTCGACTTTACGCAGTTTTTTCTTAAGCAAAGCACCTTGAACAAAATTGGCCTATTTAGTCGCTATAGGCTAACCCTATTTTTCTTACAGGGTTTTTATTGTTACTCGTTGAAACAATAAGCTTACGGCAGGCTATTTGTGGTTTTAGTTTGGTGTCAATTTCAAAAAGAAAATTGAGACTAAGGTCTGGAGGCAACAAAGAAAGCTGTTGGCTGGGTCAGAAAATGTGGTAAAAGCCTCCGTAGGCTCAATAGAAGAAAATTGGAGTTGAAATAGAGGAGGAACCGGTAGTCTACTCGAAGTTCACTTAAAGAAATTGTAAACTTCATTTTCTACAAGTCTATACAGGAAACTAGAAGAACACAGTTGTCCAAGTTGATTTTACACAAGAAAGAGACGCCGAGAAGAACAATAAACACTCAAAATTGGCTTCTAAATTAATTTTGATATAAAATACCAAAGAAAGGTATTTTATTATTAACAAAAGTTAAACTGACAGTAGGTGGTAGATGGCAGGGCTTCGAGCAAGTCAGTCGTTGTATTTCTTTATATCTTTCTTTTTTTTTCTTTTTCTTTTTTTTTTTATGGTTATGATATTGTCGTTACTTGAATGTATGTTATTTTTGTTACCTTATTCAATGTTTCAACAAGCACAGGGAAAATATGTAAAGCCGGGTTTTGTAAAGTTTATTTCTCTTGTAATAAATTACTTTGTGGGAACTAGTTTTTGCGTTTAAAAAATATAGACACGCTTCTCTTTCAGGTAACAAAAGTAAGCTTCCCTCTCCCCCTTTTTTTATCTCATCTGTTTTTTTATATTTTTCTCTTCCCCTTTGCCATGCCCGACAGTTACTCCTAGATGATTTCTTGGGCTGGGCAGAGATAAAGTTTACTCATTTTGGATAGAGTCGTACTTTATAGCCACTAACATTCGGATAAATTTGTTAACTTTTCGTGTGTTGGTTGTAATAATTTAAAACTTAAAACCTGGCATATTTTTTAATTGAACATTATTTCTCGTAGAAGTAACAATATACTTGATAGAGTAATCCATAAGAAGCCCGCAATAAAATCCTCTAAATTTTGCCAACCATGTAATATTAAGAACAACCCCAATTCAACCAACTTATTCACAACTAAAAAAATAACTTTTAAGATTTACCTCGAGTCTAGTTGCAGAAACAAAAATATTATTTAATTATTGGATTGCACACACCGCCAAAAGCAATGCATGGCAAAGTCAGAATGATCATTTTATTTTAGATTTAAGAACAACAAACATAGAATCAAATATATAGATCATAACAAACTAATAGTTATAGAACAAGATTTCCACTCAGACGACTATTATTTCAACTGCGATACAAAATTCACCATCAGCAAAAGATTGGACAATATCACGGTGTTAATAGAAACACACAAATAAATGGATAAATATTCTAATTCAAATAATTTGTGCATAGTTATGTGGTTTCAAGTATTTGTCTCTCGTGCAAATAACTTTTAAACTGATCTATTTGACTTATAGATAGGACCTTAGCAGTGCTAGTACTCTGCATTAGAGTGAACCTGACGCCAAACGACTTTAATATGGAACTTAACCATCCTCAAAACATCACCATGAAAAAGAATGGACAGATATACGTTGCCACATTAACATCTTGTCACAAAACTTCGGCTAGTTTACGGTCGGTGAAGGTGACAAGCTTTTAGTCTCGACCTTTTTATCTACGCCTATCGCCGAGACAACGCCTAGCGTATGGCTAGTATTAGGTCGGACAATATCTTATTTCAGAATGTCATTCAACCACAAGCGAACAGGGAAAACTATGACAGAGATTTTCGAACAAGCCGAAAATGAAGACAACACGAAATGCACAATTTAGAATACAAATCATTTTATTCAGCCCCCACCCTACCCCAAATAAAGGCATGTATGCGAAGTAAAGTAGTCTTAGCGACAAAAATAAGAATGTTTATATTTTAACAATTTGGGGATAATTCACCGAGAATTTTTCTTGTGATGATGTGTGCAAAACATTTTTTTGATGTGTTTTGTGTGCGGTAGGAATAAAATAAACAAAAAGTAAAACAGCGTTAAAATAAACGCTTATCTTACTTCCCTCTCTCCTTTTCTTTTATCTCTTTTTTATACATATATGTCTCTCTTTTTCTTTTTTTTTTCTGGTGTCGCATTTCACCGACCGTTAATTTCTTTTTCCTTCTTTCTTTCTTTTTGGGTACGTTTTGAAATCGTTCTCTGGTTTTTCTCGCTGTCAGTCGACGAGCAAAATAGTCATGTGGTTCTTATACCTTTACTGGCGGCCTTTTAATCTTCCCATATGAGCTGACCGGGGAAGACAGTTTACTCCTTGCATCACAGACACGTCTGTCTGTTAAGGGATCTCTCGGTCAACTGACTTGTCTGATTTTTCCTCTTTGCAGATTCGACCTCCCCGCTGTCTCGTATCACGTGGGCTTCTTGGCCAATCTGCATTCAGCCTTCAAATAGGTCGCTTGTTGCTAGGAGCTGCCTGCTAGTTCATACACCCAAATTAGGGAAGCTTGACCGTTAATCGGTCAGTGCGCACCCTTGACCCGAATTTAACTCTTCAGACTTTTACTTCTGATGGTTTGCCAGGGAAACAAAAATAGGAGAGAGGGAGAAAAAGAGAGTCTATAATTATGAGTAAAATATGAATTTGACTATCTCCAGAGTCCAAATTCATAACAATCGAAATAAAAAAATATACATCCTAAATTAAATATCTAACCTGAACTGTTACGATTAATTTAAAACGTACCGTACACACTCACCGCTAAAAATCTTCCAAGTTGTTTAAAATAGCAAAGAACATGAAATGATCAGTTCAAAACACTTGAATCCCACCAAATAATTTTAATTCAACGAATGAATATGCTGTTACCGCTTTCATTTTTCGTCGCTTATTTCGTGACACATCAACTCTTTTTAAAACTATTTTCAAAACTTAAAAAAACTTTTCTTCACAAAAAATTTTTCTTCTGAAACTGACCTTAAGTTCATACTAAGAGGAAAGCAATTAAGAAAATAACTACAAAGAAATATTCCTATTTGACTTAGTACTTTTGTTCATCTGATAGATAGATAGATAGATAGATAGATAGATAGATTCAATCTAGTAGTCTTTTTTTCTTTTTCTTAAGAATAAAGGCGTATTTGTAAATAAAATCTCAGGATATTCTTCCAAGATAAAGCCATTGTATTAATTTGATAGTAGTCAGTATATTGGTTTATTTATAAAATATGCGATTACCACAGAGTATGAATACGCGGTTGTGTGCTCGTAAATGTTTTCTTGCTTCTTCTCTTACTTCTTTACGGACACATGCACATGCGCCCGCACACACACACACACACACACACACATTCCTTCACTATACTTTACCAAAAAAAAAAGCATCACCCTTCATCTTTGCCCTTCGTATTGTTAGCACGCAAATTAAAGATGTCTTTTTTTACGTCGATCTTTTCCTAAGTAAACAAACAAAAAGTCTTGTACGATGGACAGAGCCCCAGGGCCCCAAAATGGCCGTCGTTGTCGTAATTAAAATACATTGGCTCCGTTTTTTTGTTCAATTACTCATCAGTCTTTGTGACAATAGGTCGAGAGTCGCTGTGGCAAAGTAGATGCTTATTTTTCTAAGCTTTTTCTTTTTTCGCCGAATTCGTTTCTTTTTCCTTCCGTCACAGAGGCTAATTACACGTAGAAAGAAGCCGACAGACGACGGCCATTATTGAAGAGTCAAAGGCAGGAAAATGTCTTTTGTTGATATCTTGTTAAATGCTACCTCGGCATTTACATTTTGATAATCAGCGCGCGGACGAACGTGCACACACTCACACACACATACATACATACATACATACAGGTAAATGAAGGTGTATATAACTGAATAAAAATGTTTGTTATTTCTGCGCGCAGTTACCGAAAAACAATGAAACTGATGAAAACGTTATACTTACATTTCTTTAACTGACTCAAAAACGTATTTAATGATTTAAATGCAAAAAACATGAATGTTTCTTTGTTTCAATTGTTTACAGTTTCCCAATTTTTCGTCGCTCCAGTCAATCGAGTTACATATTCAGGTGGAAGCAATTTTATTATTATAGAATATCTTTATTTTCTTTGACAGAAAATTGCTTTATTCTTTCAGAACATTGTGTATAATATGTTGGCTTAACTAGGTTTCGTTTGCATACACACACACACACACACACACACACACATATATATATATATGTGTGTGTGTGTGTGTGTGTGCGTGTGTGTGTGTGTGTGTGATAAGCAGTTTTAGAATATATGGATAATTCAAACATTCAATTTGTTTATGGTATTCAGACAAATTATAAGAATAGAAATCATTACAGTTGTCGTAAGTGCGATCCTCAGTGGGCCTCCTAAACTTGTGGATTTAAGCTAAGTTTAGTAAACATCTATCAATATTGATTTCCAAACGATAAAATGACATTACAAAAATGATATCTTCACTTAAGCACAGTTGCGATTTTAAAATAACTGACTGATACCAGCTCCTTCCGAAAGAAAGACGACATTGGAATCATTAAGAATTATAGAGGCATTACTCTTATTGCTATAGCTGCTAAGATTTATAATGTTCTTCACAACCGACCCGAAGCCGAGAAAACTCTTTGGAAAAATCAGAACAGCTTTCGAAGAAATCGATCCACAACTTCACAGATTCTGACTATTCGTCGAATAACCGAAAGTGTTCGTGCAAAGAATCTCCAGGTGATACTATTGTTCGTAGATTTCTCCAAAGGACTTGATTTTATACACGGAGGAAAGATAGAGCAAATACTTCTAGCAAATGGTTTTCCCAAAGAAACTTTCACAGCTATAATGATTTTTTACAAAAACACATAACCAATAGTTCGCGCACCCGATTGTGACAACGACTTCTTTGAAATTGTCACTGGAATTTAGCAAGGAGATATATTAGCACTAAGCCTATTTATAATCTGCTTAGATTACGTCCTACAAACGTCTATAGATCTAATAAAAGAAAATGGTTTTACATTAGAAAAGGTAAGAACCAGACAATATTCCGCAGAAACTATGACAGATTGAGACTACGTAGATGATTTAGCACTTCTCATAAAAACACCTGTCCAAGCCGAATCACTGCTGCATAGCCAGAAGCAAGTCTCTACACGAACTCAGTGTTTTAAACAAAAAGGAGTTATCACCACTTTGTTGCAACCTCTGAAATTAGTAGACCAGTTCACCTACCGTGGCAGGAAGACGTGGATTGCTATTGACATGTTATCGATCATATGGAAATTTTTGCTATCTGATAAATTGTCGATATAGACACACCACCTACATTCTAACGAAAGAAATGAAGGAAAAAAAAACTAGATGAGAACTACACAAGAATGCTATGAGCTGTGTTGAAGAAGTCCTTGAAGCAACACCCAAATAAAACATTACCGGTACGGTCATCTTACCTCCTATCCAAGTAAGACAAACAAGATATGCTGGGTACCGCTGAAAAAGTAAAACGAACAAAATTAGTACTATAGATACCAGCCTTTCTATTAATAGATATGCCTGTAAGAGTATTAGTACAACTAAATACTTCAATAAAGTTGTCTATATTTCTTCATATGTGAAGTTTTCAAAACAAAACACTGAATAAGATTTTCTGTATGGTACGAATAATAATGTGGGGTGAGTTAGGCGACAATGACCCTTTTTGATCAAGGGCCCAATCCCCAGTCAGCCAGCCTCTACTATATATATATATATATATCCTACGTAAAAAAAAGAAAACTGTCAATAAGTCTAAACATGATCACAAGACATGTCGAGACAAACATACAAAAATTAAAATCCTTTGAACATATTTTATTTTCTCTGCAAAACACATCAAAAACTGGTTAAAACCAGTAATTGTTATAAAAGATAAATTCAAATAAAAGGAAAAAGATTCAACAGTTTTATATTTTATCTTATTTATCAAGTTGATAATCCGTGAAAAAATTTAATGAGTTTTGTTGATAAATATCTTTTAAGTAAATGGCTCTAAAGAGATTCATCAATATAAACCTTTTTCTTTTTTGTATGGACAGTGAGTCCCAACTAAGCAATAATGTAACGTAATTTCCAGACTCTAAGTCCTAACTAAGCAATAATGTTATGTAATTATTTTACATTCCTAACGTAAATAACTACCTATTAATCTAATAAGTAATGTTTAAATGTGAATCGTTATTTTAGTGAGACAAATAATCTAATTTTTTTTAAATTTGTATAAGTTACATCTTGCAGCAACATGGCTAACCGCTGATAACGGCTTGTCTTTATAGCGCCTCTCCACCACAAAACGGGAGCCCTTTTTTCGCATAAGGAACGAAAATTGCCTTATACAATAAAGATGGACGAAGATAACAGGAATACATAAGAAGATTGATAAACTTTATGGATACACTCATGCATAATCAGAAGCACACCCACACACACATGCATCAATACACAAATATATATACTAATGAAATATGAATCCATAGAAGTATCCATAAAATATTCACTTGTGTGTAGATATATATGTAGATTCATAGATGCCGATATATTCGTGTATTATTTGACACATGATTTACGGTGACGATAAAATTAGTTTATAGAATTAGTTTTTTAAATAAAAATTACTCCTTGTTTTTCCTATCCTACAAATTTCAACCTGACAAAAGAATTAATCTGTAGGTCTACAAAATTCAACAATGGCACGAACATAGATTGATAGATAGATAGATATATATATATAGATAGATACGAACAGACTAGGATAGGTACATACGAACAGATTGATATATGTAGATAAGAACAGAAATAGATAGGTTGGTTGGTTGGTTAGTTGGTTGGTTGTATTTAATGGCATATCATCTCTTCAGGTTATTTAATGCCAAATCATGGTTATACATACGTAATAAATATATATGATTTGTAAAGGAATAGTTTGTAAATAATATTTTTAAACGAGCCAGAGCTCATCTGTTTGCAAACAGTTTATTGGTATTGCAATCTAACATTAGTAATCCTGTTCAACATTATTGATTCGTTTGCACAGTTCCAAATATTCCAAATACTCATAGTTTTATTTTCACTCAGTTAAATGGTTCCAAGCATTACTAAGTAATACTAATAATTCAATATAACATCAGTCATTTGTTTGCACACAGTTAATTGGTTTCATGTATGGAAAATGAATATTTCTATTTGACTGATAGATGTGACTACCACTCCGAGTTAAAATGGAATGGAGAATAAGAGCAATGAAGAGGTACTTCACATTCCTCAAAGCTAGAGCCTCACCATCAGATGGTTTTGTGTCATATCCAAGACACTCACTAGTGTTACCCCTCTGCAAAGATGCCGTCGGTGTATTCTAAAGCTCTAGCTGACTTAGATAGATAGATAGATAGATACATAGATAGATAGATACGAACTTAATGAAATTGATAGATCGATAGAAAGAAAGAAAGAAAGAAAGAAAGAAAGAAAGAAAGAAAGAAAGAAAGAAAGATTGAATTAAGGCAATGAAAGAAGTGTGTTCCTCTATTATTATCGGATTAGGAATATAATTCAGTGAGAACCATCCGTTTGGAAAATGTCCATCGTGACTTTTCGTTGACTTCAGAGGAATGATTGGCAGGTAGAATAAAGGCAGAAAGAGACGATAAAGAGAAGAAAAGAAAATAATGCAGGAGAAACTAAAAAGCTAAAAACAAAAAGTACTTTATTAAATAAATAAATAAATAAAACCGAAAAAGAAAGAAAAAAAGTAAGAGGAAAAAATGACAAACAGAATTATGATGAGCGGGAAGCAAAAGTCACGGAATGTTTAACCCGAGAAGCTTCACATTTCATTTTGCTTGCTTTCTTTTTTTCTTTTTTTTTTCTTTCTCTTCTTTGTTCAATAAAAAAAGAAAAGAAATTATGACGTTGTAAACAATACTAGTCACATGACCAACTGATCACAGTCATTGGATATCAACGCTAAACACTCGTTTCTCTCTAATTGACCATTGCCGGGAGATTATTTACGAAGAGCTGTATCACGAGGCATCAAACGAAAAGGCCATTAACTTCATAGTTTATAATGTTGACACCGGCACTACCAATTGTACTGGCCTTATATGTTCGCATACAGACGACTCGTACATGCGAGATGGATAGAATGAACGGATGTGGGATGGGCGAAAAACCGGCCTTTTTCCTTCCTTGTATATATGCAAATAAAAAAGCCAAAATCAGAAAAGAAAAGAAACAAGACCTAGGTATTATTTTGATAGACTAACACCCAATTATTCTTTAACTATTGATGAATTGATAATCAGAATACTTCCGACTTTTTACTATAAAAAGGACTAAGAAAATTACAGTTTTCTTAACTATTATCGAATTTGAGAATTAAAGAAAAAGATTTTGGTATTCTATAAGCGAGTGGAGTTAAGAAAAAGAGAGACATTAATCTCTATATTACTAAAATGCTTATTATAGATGATCAGCTAAAAAGAACGGACAGGGAAGAATGTATAGATATTTAAAGTTTTTGTTTACAAACAAGGGAGCGTAAATCCTGATCGAAGGAAAATAGGAATCGTTAGAAAGATTAGGGATTACTAACGCTTTCGGCTGTGTGTCCTAGACTAGTTACCCATCAAGGCTGAGAGCCTAGTTTGCCCAACTATTTTAACTATAGCCAATGGAGAAAAGGACAATTCATACCCAGAGTCATTTGTGCCTTGTGAACATAGCCTCGGCCCGAATATGAGCTCGGCTCACTGATAACATCTTTCGCACCAAAAATAATTATACCATCTAAACCTCCAAATTTTTAACTATTTATATTTACTCACTTTAATATGACATATTCAATTGCTGGTGAGTTCGATTCTCATTAGGTGCCCAATACTTCTAGCTTGTGCCAAACTAAGCTAAGTTTATTAAATGATTTTATGTGTGGGTGCGCGCATCTATTTGTAAATCAGCATTTCATCATCCAGGATTATTTACATTAGCGTATGCATCAGAATGTACTTACCCTAAGGTCATCTAATGGATACATAGTGAGATCCAAATTCACTGACAACAGTCCTAGTGATTAGTTTGTTTTGTTACAGCAAACACTTTTATAAATAATATAGAAAATCTGTGTGTGTGTGTGTGTGTGTGTGTGTGTGTGTGTGTGTGTGTGTGTGTGTGTGTGTGAGAGAGATGGAACATATTTTAGAAGCTTATTTTAGTCTGGCACAATGATAAATTAAACGGTTATGGTTAGAAATATTATGTTGCACTAGTATTCCAAGAAGAGAAGACCTTGAAAATCAGCATTCGAAATTATGGCTTTTCACCTTGTTTTGAATATCAATCACTTGGAAATATGCATCTACCAAGGCTACGAGACAGACTCAACAAAGATTAGGGTCAGATTACGGCCTGTTCCAGCAAGTTAACTGAAGTTAAGCAACGACGAGCCTGATCAGTACTTTGAGAGGTGAACTGATTGAGCAAAGTTTACTAAATAACAGCAATGATTAAAATCTACACAATGTATAGTTAGCATGCTGACCTCTTCGGAAGTCGTTCAATCTTCACCGAGTGCGTTATAAATATATATATATATATATATATATATATACGAGGATCATTAAATAAGTTTCCAGACTTTTTTCGTATGGGCACTTTTATTGATAGTACAATGTCAATGACCTTCGTCACAGCCTCTTTCATCTCTTCAATTGTCTCCTAACAACAGCCTCTGAGCTTAAGGAATAACCAAAAGTCACAGGGAGCAAGGTCTGGACTATAGGGAGGCTGAGGAACTGTCTTGATGCCCATCTTGCCCAAATAGTCTATGACAAGGATGGAGTTGTGGACTGGTGCATTGTCCAGTTGGAAATGGCACTGACCCGATTTGAAGAGTGCTGGCCTCTTCCCTAGGAATCTCTTCCTGAACTCCCTTAAAACCTCAACATAGTAACCCTAACCCTACCCCTTTGGCCAATCAACTCTGGTGTATTGACTTCCTTATTCCTCTCACACCTCTCATCGTCCCTCACAGACTTCCTTGAATCTCTTATGCCACACAAAAACTGATGCTCGATTCATGCAAGATACTCCAAAAGCAGTTTGAAGCATTCCATACGTTTCTGTGGCATTTTTTCCAACTTTAAAACAGAATTTTATTGCATATCGTTCTTCTAAAGTGTCCTCGCGTCCAGATTGCATTTTTGAAATTCACCAGCTGTGACAATCAGGCTTTAGTAGGGTGTATTCCAATTGCTGCTATAGCTGTTCATTTGAACCTGAAATCATAAAAATTGGTCAGTCATCTCATAAGATGTATAGCAATAACATACTGAATTTTCAAGAGTCTATGCCAATTTTAAATGCCTGTACAAAAAAGTCTGGAAACTTATTGAATACACTACGTATATATATATATATATATATATATATATATATATGGGAGAGAGGCTCACGAAGAGGCATGTAAGTGCAGGTTTTTAATTGGAGAAAGTGTATCTATATGTGCAAATATTTAAATGTGCGTTTCGAATATTTTCGATATAAAAAAAAAAAACTCAATTATTTCGGATATCAATCTCGCATGGATTTATTGTTTGCTTCGTATTCCTCACAAATCTTGTCATTTTTTTTTACCCAGACGGTAACGTTTAAAAGATTAAGACGATGATGTACACTTACTCTAAACTAATTAGAAGACATTAGGCAAAAATGAGACGTTTGTTTGAAGATTCATAAAATAAGATGTTGAAATTTCATACGAATTATTTTTATGATTAAAAATGGTTTATTTTTCGATGACTAATTAGTGTTTTGGTTTATTTAACAGCAAATCAACCTCTTATGGGTTATGCAATAACAAAATTTGATACAACTAATATGCACACAATTTTTTGGTTTCAAGTATTCCTGATTGATTGAAATAATTCTCCAGCAGATCTATTTGATGTACTATCGTTCCGTGTCAGAGTGGGCCTGGCAGTAATGGCAACGAGGGGGTATGCCAAACTTCCTTGAGCATCACTGCAGAATGCAGTTTTGTGTTATACCCAAAGCACTCCCTTTTTAATGATTTTCTTTTGTTTGAGATGGAGTAGAGTGTTCTTAACCCTCTGCAAGCTGGGGGGCAGTCGGTGTATTCTAAGCCCCACTATCAAAACTAGATTAATAATTGTTCAGTTTGGATGATGAATTAAACCAGGACACAACATAATAAATGCGTTTCCCTAATGAATAGCGAGAGATTTCTCCCCTCACGCATCGTTTCTTTGTATGTCCGTCTCTCTTCCAATTTGAGTTAGCAGGACAGCAGACGTTTCGATAGCAACTTATAACAGAAAATAGAAAGTAGAAATAGAATACCTGTCAGAGAGCACCTTTTACTCGGCCTGTTAGCATTGCCCTACCTGTCTGAAGCTGGATCAGTTACAGATCTAATCAGGTTAAAGCTGAAGGTGTCACTTCAGATTGTGTCCTCTATCATTCCTCGAAAGGGGAAGATGATTATGCCATCCCATCTTTTGGCATCCCTATTATCTAGACCTAACGGCACCAGCTGCGAGGAAAAACCAGCAACATCTAGATCACACTTGACGACATCGTTAAGGGTCGATAGAAGCGTTAAGCTCTAGTACATTTGGATAAATGGTCTTTATGTAGAAGTATATGATTAAGAATTATATAAGAGGCAATTTTCTATTTCTTTTTCATCCTCTTGACCGAACTTAGAATACGCCACTGCATCTCCCGCAGAAGAGTAAGACCTCGGCCAAAAACAAGGATGTCCTTGGTATGACACTAAACTGCATTCAATGGTGAGGTTCCAGTTCTGAAACTATTATGTATCATTACTGCCAGGTTCTCGTTCATGCGGAGTACTAGTACTGCTAAGGTCCTATCTATAAGTCAAATAGATCAGTTTAAAATCTATTTGTACGAGAGACAAATACTTGAAACCACATAAGTGTTCGCAAATTATTTGTATTAAAACATTTATTCGAAAGCACAATTGTTTACAAAGGATTTTTACTCCTTGAGAGTTTTCCACATCAGTGTTAGCTGATGGTTTTTCACTGGAGTTTGAGTGACAGCAAGTCTCCTCAAGTCTCCAGGACTCGTCTCAGGATTCTGGCCATTCTCAGCAATGCTGTCATTTGGATAACCTCTACCCGTCCGTCAACTTCCTAGTCCTCCAGGCCATTTAATAATCCTTTAGTTATTGTGCCTAAAGCACCAATCATAATTGGCACAATCGTTACTTTCATGTTCCACAGTATTTTCAATTCTCTAGCAAGGTCGAGGTATTTATCCTTCTTTTCACATTCCTTCAAATTTATTCTGTGGTCCGCCGGGATAGCAAAGTCGACAATTTTGCAAATTCTCTTTTTTTTGTAGTTGATTATTTTAAGGTCTGGTCTTCTGGCCGGGATTAGGTGATCCGTTTGTATGTTAAAGTCCCATTTCCTAGAACAGGTGCTGGGTTGTGCATATATCATTTGTTAGTATGGTCAAATTTAAATTTCTTGCACATTTCCCAGTGGATCACCTTGCCGACCCAGTCGTGTCTCGCCTTATACTCCTTCTGAGCTAATTTGCTGCATTCGCTTATTATATGATCGATCGTTTCGTCTCTTGCGATTTTTTCATACCAGTATTAACTGGTGGTCTTTCACTGTCGTCGGAATCGCTGCAAATCTCCTCAGGTCTCTAGGACTTTTCTCAGTATTCTAGCCAATCTCAACAGTGCGGTGTTCTGGTTGGTCTCGATTTTTCCTCTGATTTCTAATTCCCCCAGTTTTTTGTTTGTTTGTTTTTTAGTTCTCTGGCATGGTCAAAGTATTTGTTTATCTATTTGCTTTCTTTTATTTTCACTCTGTGGTCCACTGGAACGGTAAAATCTTCTGGCTGGGATTAAGGGATCAATTTTGTATCTCGAAATCACGAGGAATTTCATGTTTTTCATACTCTTGGACGGATTCTGGTGAGTGCTCTGCTATTTGGTTGTATAGTCAAATTTTAATCTCTTGGATAATTCCAAGGGAATAACCTTTCCCACACAGTCGTACCGAGTCTTGTAGTCTTTTGTGAAACTTGCTGGATTCACTTATAATGATTAACCGTTTCATCTCTGTCCCTTCATAACCTACACTTACCATTCTTCACTTACCATTCTACACTTACCATTCTTCTGCATATTATCAATTTTCTCTCAAATATAATTGATCTTTATAGCGTTGTTTTGTGCTGCTATTAAAAGAGAATCAGTTTCTCTCATAAGGTTTTCCTTTCTTTGCTATGTTCAGGTCTTCTTGTAAGCAATTTCGGTAGTTTGTCACTTGAAATTTCCAGGCAGTTGTTTTAATTCCCGTTTCTATTTTCGGGGGTGGGGGTCTAAAGGCCTGCAAGGGTATTCTTGGCCTGAGAAGGCACAAGCGTTCCCATGGCACATCAAAATTGCATTCTTCTACAAAACAGTGTTAGGAGTTAATTTACAAATTACAACATTTTATGGGCAATTTATTATATATATATATATAATAAGTAAATATATATTAGTTTTTTTTATATATATTTAATAGCATGGAAGCTTGTCTACGACCATAGTTTTCATGCCGACAATCATCAGGTAAAAAAGAAAGATATTTGAAAAATTGAAAAAAATCGATGGTGTGTTGTCGTATAAGTGATATTTAGTATGTTTTTGTATGAAGATCCATTCGCCGTGTGGCAAATTTGAGGTTGTCTCCTGGATATATGAGTGGCGATTTGTAGCCAAAGTCGCGACAGTTTGACCGAGTAAAAAAAAATTGTATCCGTGTGTGAGTGTGTATGTGGTGAAGATTTTAACTAAGGAACAAAATATCATCATCATTACATGACGAAGAAAATAAAGTTTTGATTTGGTGGGTGAGAACGCTATAACTATTGTGGTGATGGGACATGTTATATTGTAATATGCTATGGAGTATTATTTGTTTATATATTTTTTAATTAATTTTATATTCGTGTGTGTGTGTGTGTGGTGATTTTAACAAAGGAAAAATTATCACCATCATTGCATTATGAAGAAAATAAAGTTTTGACATAGCTAATATAAACAATTATTGCAACGTCTCAGCACAATATATTCACCATATTCATTACGTACATGCAATTATGGATTACAATGATGTGATGTATACGTAATATCTCATTAACACATTATAACAAATACAAATTATAATTGCAATCAAACACAAAACATAGTCCAGCATAAAGTACTAATATTGGAAAATACTCCATAGTATATGTCTCATAACCACGATATTTATTGCGTTCTGATCCACCAAACTCCTTCGTCTATTATGCCCACTAATCAAAACTTTATTTTCTTCGTAATGTAATGATGATAATTTGTTCCTTAGCAAAAATCCCCACTACCCCCTACTCACACGAATACAAAGAATAAAAAGAATTAAATAGATAAACAAATAATTCACCATTGTATATTACAATATAATATGTCTCATCACGACGATATTTATTACATTCTGATCCACCATACTCCTTCGTCTATTATCAAAACTTTATTTTCTTCGTAATGCAATGCTATTGATAATTTGTCTCTCCGCTGAAATCCCCTACACACACACACACACACACACGAATACAAAAAAATTAAATAAATAAACAAATAATACTCCACAGAATATTACAATATAACATGTCTCATCACCACGATATTTTACTCCTTCGTCTATTACGCTTACAAATCAAAACTTTATTTTCTTCGTCATGTAATGATGATGATATTTTGTTCCTTAGTCAAAAATCATCATCACCACACACACACACACACACACACACACACATGAATATAAAAAATTTTTTAACTCGGTCGAACTGTCGTGACATCACAACTCATATATCCAGGTGACAACCTCAAATTTGCAGCGTGGCGCATGTATCTTCATACACACACATACTATATATCACTTATACGACCACACACAATAATACGCAAATGTAATTAACACACACACACACACACACGAAGAGTTGTACACAATCTTAACATCATTTTAAGAGTATTTTTCGATTTTTTCAATTTCTCCAATATCTTTCTTTCTCTGCCTGATGATTGTCGTTTATATGTCGTCATGAAACCTATAGACAAGCTTCCATGCTATTAAATATAAAAAAAAAATCAATATCTATTTATTTATTATTAATGTATAATAGCTCTATCACAGATATTGAGCACTCTCCAAATTATACCGCATTTGGTCAGCCACAAATCCAGGAAGTGAGATAGGGACAACCAACACTGTTATATATATATATATATACATTACAACATTTTATGGACAGTTTAGTATATAAATATTTATATATTATGAATTGCCCGTAAAATGTTGTAAGTTGTTAATTAACTCCAGTAAGTCTGTTAGATAATATATTACAATATTTTACCAACTTTTCACCCCATGATGAAGAGTTACGTTTCTTTGAATAATTAACACAGTTCACTTCAGGTTTTATTCTGAAGATGATATCAATAAATAAAAGTAAAGTTGGCGACACTATTCGAGGATGACCCAAAGGCTCACTTTTCAATAGCTACTACACCAAGGTGTAGGGGAGGGCACGACTCCTTTCCCTGGATTGTTCCACTTTACCCTTGATCCTTACCTTATAATGCTGAGTGTTAAGCAAGGCGGCATCAAGTACCATTTTTGAGTCTTTAGTATGACTCAACCTGGGATTAAACCCCGGTCTCACGGATCATCGGCGAATACTCTTCTCATTAGACCAATTTGATATCAATAAGTATCGAAATATTTACAAAATCAACTGTTCTTTATAGTTTCCTGATGAATATTTGATCAGCAATAATTATCATTATGGGCCACCACGCTGTGTTGCAATGTCTTGCAACCCAGTTACCACTGAGTAGTGGATTCGATCCTAACTAGATGTTCCATCCTTGCAACCTTGTGCCAAGTGTGAACTCGTTAAGGCTAACGGTCCATTAACGCTGAAAATGACGGTTCTCGTAAGATCACTGACATTAAGCAGACATAAGACTGATCTGTACTTAGAAGGGTGATTACCGAGCATTAGTAGATACTGTGAGTAACTCTGGATATTGTATACAGACTAAGCCAAACTTAGTAAATAAGTATTTTCCTAACGCTCGTTAGTCTCATAAGACTACGCTTGGATCTCGACACAAGTCTGGGCAAAATTGTGTGGAACACTGTTTCAATGCTGCCGCTCTCTCCATACTTCACGATGTTGTCTATGAGAAGGGCTTGGTGCTCTACAGTGTCAAAAGTGTTACCGTTGGTGATACCAGAACTAGGGGGAAATCCAACATCAGATTTACTTTAGGGATCCCAGGTCCCGATTTTTTGCTATTCTGTCGCGGCTAGTTACTCTGCCTCGCTAATAGGGAGGGGGTTGATTAAAGAATTTTCCTTCTTTTAAACCACTTGCTCACTCCAGTCTATCATAGTTGGAGAGAAGATATGGATTCATGCCTTTTTTTATAGGCATTAGCGAGCAGCAAAACGCGAAAACAGTTTCACTCAGATTTTGAACTTGGCTAGTAGAATCCATTTCTCTACGACAATGACAAACTTCCAAAAACAATTATCATTGTATACTGTTGGTTCGGACCAAGTTGGTTCCTAAACTTTTTGGAAGGAGGATTTCTGTTTCTTTGTTTATTTGTTGTTGTGGTGGTTGTTTTTGTTTAGTTCATTTATTTTTCTTTCTTTTTGTTTTTGGTGTGTATATTTTTTTTGTTTTGCCTTTTTTTTTTTAAGGAGGAAGGAGTTTCCTTGCTTTTTATATTTTTTCACAAAGACAAGAAACAGCCAATCTATTTTTTCTTTCTTTTTCTTTTTTTTTTTAATTAATTTGTTTTGAATTTATCAAATGCACATGTTTTTGAAGCGTTTGGTTTCCACTTAATAGCTGCTCTTTTCTCTATGTTAGACACTTGACATTGGAGACCTGCCTTTTTGTCACACCTGTTAAGCAAGTCGTATAAAGTAAGAAGAGTGATTAAAATCAAAGCCCCTAATATATCGTATTGAAGAACCAAATCCTTAACATGTCTTTGGATCCGCTAATGTTGTTATTTACTAAGCTTATATTAATTTAGTGCGAAGCCAGAAGTATTGAACTCACTGGTCTTGCCCAGCTGACCATTATACCACGCGTGCTTAGCGTAACGTGTATCGTCGTAAGAAATAGAATCAATCAACCGACTTCGAAACCTGAACGAAGCTGTTTTCATTTTACTTCGAATTCAAACCAGCTGTACTCCTTTTAAAAATTCACCTTGCGTCGCATCCTGCTCGTAGTGAGAGGTGTTGGGTGTATACATCAATTATATCCCACAAGGCACTCAGAACCGCTTAATGGTGGGTTGAACGTATTGTTTTTGTTTGTTTTGTTTTTTTGTTTTTTTGATTTTTTATCTCACAATGAATCCATATAGACATTTATTGAATTTAGAAGCTGTCTGGTACAAAGCAAGAAATATGTGTCACTCAGTCCGAATCTAATTTATCCATTACGCCACACGAGTCACCCTCGTTTACTAAGCTTAGCTAAGTTTGACACAATACATTTCATCACCATAGCACTATTACCGTTTACTGAGTAGGCGAAAATTTGGCCTTGCTTAGAGGGAATTATTGGATTTTTAAAAAATGTTGGATAGTAGGCATGTTTTCGTTATTCTTTATCATTACGAGGTGTATTTTTATTTTATTTTCGTGAATGAAGCTGAATTTATCAAGGGAGAAATGAACAATAAATGTAACATCAATTTTCTTCAAAATAGTTGCCTTTCTATTCAAAACACTTATTCCAATCAATTTTCCATTAGTCAAAGCACCTATTAAATTATCTTATGAAGATGGTGCCAAGCTACGCCGTCGTTTTCTTTCAATATCCTTCATGTCACTTGAAATGAATTTTCTCGTTCGAAAATTTAAAAAAAAAGTCATTCATAGCTCGGTCTCATAAATATGAAGAGGTCTGCACTTGCACAATTAAGTATTTTACGAAAACCCCTTCATTCAAAAAGTATCGACACTAGTTTCATTTCTTTTTCAAATTAGCACTAGACTACAATCTAGACGTCTAGACATCAGCATTTTGTTATATAAGTTGCTCTGCTGTTCACACGTTTGTACTTGATTTTAAATTTTGAATAAAAAAAACAACAAAATTACACTCTCAATACTTATTGTTTCCACATCGTATATTACATTAAAATATGAAAAAATGTATTGAAAAAAATTCAATCACGTATTTAAAAAGTTCTTGAACTAACAGTTTCGATTAATATAACAATTTTCACAAAATCAAATAACCATGATAATTGGAGGTCGTCTGTATTGTACAAGTACTAGATATAAGGTCATTTGGTACAGTTTTGTGTTCCCTGCCGGACTAATTTGACCTCATAAAACTGGCAAAAACGTTGAACTCAAAACAGATTCAAAATTTGCTCTTAGGTGAAGACATCTTTATCTAAAATCATGCATCATTCCATTAACAGAGATGTTGTGAATGGTTGCTTGATTAAGCCTTTTATGATTTGTATCTAATGTGATCTGCTTGAATCTGAAGCAATGGTGTATACTAAAATAATCAAATTTCTTTCAATTGTTTTAAAGTCAACAGAAACAAAATGGCTGACATTGACAAGGTTTTAGAATTGCAGTTACATCAAAAATCATAACCAACATAAAAAAGTAATAAAACACGTATCATAGATATTTGCGAGTGCAAGGAAAATAACAAAGAAACAAATATCTTACCAGATGAAAATACTAATGATTGGCATTTGGTGACATGAATAGATCTTTTTTACTTTTTTTTCTTTTCTTTTAATGAAGTAATCCTTAAGGAAACTTAGTGAATATACATCGCATTACCTTTGAAGACAAAAATGTCCATCAGTCTTATATTCTTGTTGTTATGTCTTATATATATATATATATATATATATATATATATATATATATATATATATATATATATATATATATTTATATATATACTGTTCATCTACACCTAGTAAGACTTTTTTTGTTCTGTTATTGAAGCCTTATCAGATATCGCTTGTTCATAGAACAATATGTGTATATTTTATCTATTAGGACATGTTTGAGTATTCTTTCAATACTTCTTGTATGTTTATTATGCATATGTCAATGTGTCCACATGTGTAAATGAATTAATCTTGTCTTTCCAACAGTTTATTCCTTGTTAGTATATCACAGATATACTAATCCTGATATTGGTCCTTGATGAGCGGAGACTCAACTAAATATCTTCTCTACCCCTAACAATCCTACATAAATTTAAGAAAAATCATACACACACACACACACACACACATATGAAAAAAATTGTTTTTCACTTTTCTTCGAGATTGTAATTTTTACTCCAGGGAATTTTAAGAGTAAAAAATTAACTTTCACACGCAAAAAAATTATAGTATATTCATTAACCTTTTAAATCCAAATTAGATGTATATATATATATATATATATATATAGGTATCCGCTGGGGTATTTTTTTGGTAGGGAAGGAAACAGGTTTATAGTGCATAGTGTTATAAATGCTATAAATGCTCACCCAGAAAATCTCTGAGCTATCTTCCCAGATTAGGCTACCTATAGTTACTGTTTTCAGATGCAAAAGAAATGAAAATAGCTTAAATACACTTTATCAAAAAATATGGTTACATCCCTTGTGAAACACTGTGGATAGAAAATATTATTAAAAAAATATGGGCAGAAGAAAAAAATAATGTAAAAGTTTTTCTTTCTTTCTTTTTTATCAATCTATCAATCTATCCTCTACTCTGTAAATCTAAGCTTTGTCTATATTCAGACGTTCGCTGTCTGCGACCCTCAGACGCCAGTCCAACAATAATTTTTTTAAACGAAATTCTTTTCGTAAACGAATTTCTATATAAAGAAACCGTTGCATGTCGGCAACCTGTAGTCTGAAAAAGAAGTCAGTGATTATTGTGGGAGATAATAAGGAAACAAGAACAATTAGACAAAAAAGAAGAGAAAGGAAAGGAAAAATGAACGAAATCTAGTCCAAAGGTTAAAGAAAAATGATAAGATATGTGAAAAAGGAAAAGAAAAAACAAAAACAAAATAAACACCAAGAATTATGGAGCGAATGAGAAAAAAAGGCGGGAAAAGAAAGGAGAATGAAAGGTTGACTGATAAAATGTCAAGCAATAACATAACAGAAAAATTAACCGATTAAAATCGGCCTGTCGGCAAGACTTAGGATACATTGACTGTATTTCATGCAGAAAGGTAAAAAGTAAAACTGGAGACCTTGGTCGAGGGTGACCCAAAGGCTCACTTTTCAATAGCTATTGCACCAAGGTGTAAGGGAGGGCACTACTCCTTTCCCTGGATTACTCCACTTTACCCTTGATCCTTACCTTATAATGCTGAGTGTTAAGCAAGGCGACATGAAGTACCATTTTTGAGTCTTTGGTTTGACTCAACCTGGGATTGAACCACGGACTACCGGACCATTGGCGAAAACTCTACTCATTAGACCAATGCAGAGGGGTAAAGCCCCCTAAAAAGCGATGTCCAGGGTATGACACTAAACTGCATCTGATGATATGGGGAATAAGGAGTACCTCTTCATTTCCATTACTAACAGATCCACTCTGACCAGGAGTGGTAGTATCTGTTAGGTCAATAGATCAAATAGATTATCATTCGTATTCGATACGACCGTGTGTAAAATAATTCTTAAAAAATAACACAAAAGTATAAATACGAACGTGTAATGAACGCAATTCCTTAACTCTAAAATAACCCTAGAAGGGTTGATATGCCGTTAAAACCAATATATAAAAAATTTAAAGTTCTATTTCTACTCATTAAGATTTTATCAGTAATGCACATTCTATTGGATTAAAAAGATGAATTTTACGCGTATATATATATGTGTGTGTGTGTGTGAGAGAAAGTTTTTTTTAATGATGCAGGTGAATTTATTTATTGGGCGTAATATTATATATGCATGCTGAAAGAAAACAGCAGTACGGCCAAAAGAGTCTTTATCAGATAATGAGACTGGAGTCAGGCATGACTTCAGACCCAAAGCATTATTACC
This sequence comes from Sepioteuthis lessoniana, assembly GCA_963585895.1. Lineage (NCBI taxonomy): Eukaryota > Metazoa > Mollusca > Cephalopoda > Myopsida > Loliginidae > Sepioteuthis > Sepioteuthis lessoniana. The sequence goes on from OY757918.1 coordinate 60,676,722, forward strand.
CCTAACCCGGCAGTATCTTTGTTGGCTTTCCGTCACATCACAGCAATACAAAATCAAAATGTATTCTCATTTATTGCATTCGCAAAGACGACTCTAAAGCCAGAAACACGTCTAGAAGAAAAAAAACTTAAACCAAATTCACTTGACGATCTATTTATCTTAAACTATTTACTTTAAACAAACAAAAAGAGGAACGAAAGGAAAAAATGAGCGAAACCAAGTCCAAAGATTAAAGAAAAATGAAAGATAAGCGAGAAGGGAAAAGAAAAAACAAAGAAACAGAAAACAAAACAAAAACAAAGAAAACAAAACAAAAACAAAGAAAACAAAACAAAAACAAAGAATTATTTTCTTGTTTTGTAGGTCGAATTCTCATTGGACCAACAAAATGATATATATATATATATATATATATACATACGCAAGGCGTAATAAAAAGTTACGAGAATGAAGCATTGAATTGTTAATATTGCATTTTTGCGTTTCGGGAGGTTGCTGCTTTGTGAGATATATAAATAATGCTTTCGACAAATGGATAGTGGTATGTGGAAGATACACGAAAAGACGATTCTCCGGGGTTTATTGATGAATGATATAATGGACTTGAAGTGAATACAATATAAGCAGAAAATAATCGATTAAAAGGATTCGAAAAAGAAAATTTTCATTATCACTTCATTATCGTAAAAACGTGAAACTGATCATTGTGATTGATGTTTCCATTTTTAAAATTCTTTATATATATATATATATATATATATGTGAGTGTGTGTGTGTGTGTGTGTGGTCTCCGCTGACATGTGTCAGTTTCGGGGAAATGTGTATATTGTCTCTGACGGTGAGCTAAACACCTTTTAGCAATTAAAACTCTTAAGCAAAGTTAGGATTCGTGAACAGGAAAGGTTAAAACCGAATAAGAACAAAACTGAATAAGAACAAAATGCAGCTCGACAAGCGTATGTGTAGAACAATTTGCAGAAACATTGACGGGGGTTGGAAGCCTAATATTAACTTAAAGAGCTTTGGACTAAAATCATATAATAGCAGACATTCTTTGATAAAAGGGGATCATTCAAGTAAAAACAACGTTAGGAAGTAGAGAATAGAATTACTTTCCCGTAAGAGCCAAGTTAGCAAAACAAAGCGAAATAAAGGGTAACACGAGCTAAAAAGAGATTCTAATAAACAAAATACACTATACGGAAATACTATGTCAAATAATTTTGATAGTTACGCGCTTCATGAGAAGAAAGGCATTATTTCTTACTGATGATGCTCAAAATATCGAACTATATCAGGGAGGATTAAGACAATGAAATTCTGGGGCCTTTCTACAGTGAGGGAATGAAACTCGAAGACATCTTTCGGAGACAAGTCTAAAACGCAAGGTTCGCTGGTGGAGATAAACGACAGGGAATGTAATCTGGGGTGTAACACAACAATATCATATATATATATATATATATATTAGTTTATAAACAAAATAAACTTTTTTTTCGTAACCACTTCAAATAAAAGTCGTGTATGTACGTACACAAAGTATCTACAAGTAACTCCGATGTCCATAAGTTTCAAGAAACTTTGGCTATTACTATCAACAAAAACTCAATTTGAAAAAAATGTTTTCATTTATAACCGGTAGCACACATATGTGCGCACACATACACACACTCGCACATATATATATATGTATATATATATATATATGGAAGTAAATAATGCGACAATATATAAAGAAAAATTGATAACAAGGTAATCCAAATAAAAGGAGAGATTTATTGAGAATAAATCTCTCCTTCTACTTGGATTACCTTGTTTTCAATTTTTCTTTATTTATATATATATATATATATATATATATATATATATATATATAAAGAAAAATTGAAAACAAGGTAATCCAAGTAGAAGGATATATATATATATATATATATATATATATATATATATATATATATATATATATATATATATAAGAGATAATGGATAAATAATAAGGCAGACAGTGGGCTCTTTTAGCTTGGTATGCCAACCAGTCAAGGAGAAGGAAAATTCTGATTTTAAACCAGTTGTACTTCGCTTTAAAATAAAATTGACATTGTGTCACATCCTGTCCGTAGTAGAGGGGTTGGGTAAATACATACTTATGTCAGATTTGTTTTAAAAGAATTTTTAAGATACAAGATTTTAACCCAGCGCACTCTACAATTGTACTGGTCTGCTTAAAAGGTGAGACTAGGAGGTGCGCAAGGTGCCTTTCCTCTGAGACAGTAATAGACAGGCATCAAATAAAAAAATGGACTAATTAACACCTGTCCAGTTGTTAACAATTCTTCCGCAAGTTTTTTAAGAATAGCATCACGAATATGAAAACAACAGTCACCGCACTACCTGCTTCTTCGTTATTTCCCGCCTTTTATGACATCCTATTGTCTTCTTCACTCCTACATCGCCTTGTTTCTTTTCTATCGTTTTCATTTTTTCATACTGTTTGTTCATTTACTTGCTCCTTCTTTTCTGTATTAATGCCGTTCTCACCTATTTTGAATGCAAATTAAGCAATGTTAACGTTTGCGTCGGTAAATATATACATACATATATTTGCAATAGATAATTTGGATAATGATATATGACAATGTAGTTATGACCGAAAAATGAAAACCAAGTTGTTGAAATTAACAATTTATTCATATAACATATTTCTCTTACACAGCTTAATCAGAATTTTTAAAAATAACGACGGAATTTGTTCATGCGAATCGTCATTGAAACGAACGCAGAACACCGGTTTCTTGAGACCTTTTAAAATGTTTAGATTTTAAAATTATTTGAAAATATGTTTTGTGATTAGCCTAAGATGTCATTAAAATAATTATTACTATGTTTTGATTTGTTTTGTACTTTTTTATTATGCAATCCTTATCAAGATCGAAATTATAATTGTTTTCGTTTCTGTGCTTTACGAATGTGTTAACTTTAGATTTAGCATTAAAGCTCTGTGATGTTCATATATTCTTTTTTAAGGGATCTTGATGTTTCTTGAATGTATTTTTTGCCGTATATTTTGCAGGTTATTTCATATACACCTGCTGAAAAGGTGATTTGATTATTTGAGTTAATTTTGTTTTTGTTTTTACAATACTTTTGATTGTATTGAAGGTGACTGTCACTACATTAACACCGAGATCTTTTAAATTTCATTCAAGTGTGTTTGTTGTCAAATCAAAACGACAATGTTTGGAGTCCGCGCTAATTTCATAATATCAAACAATGAAACAACGAGTCGGTTTCTTTGATGTACCTCTGCTTTTTTGATAAAATAGAATATTAATAAATTATTAGAAATTAAATATATTTAATTAAAACACACTGCTTGACAACAATGCTTTTTTCATTGTTATTCTATAACATTATTGATGAATCTCAAATAATAAGTCGTGTAGTTTTTCTTTTAATGTCCTAAAATCTTTTATTAGTGGCTTAACTGTGCATAGTCTTCATTTAAATTTCAAAGAATAAATACTTCAGTCCCAAGACTTTTTATTATTATATCTCGTATATATCCAACAAAATGAAAATTTTGATAATATACATATATATCGATATATTTAGTAATTTATAGATATATCATTATATCTTAAAATCTATATCCCCTCCTTAATATACTTGTCTGCGACCTTGCAAACAAATGTCACCCAGTATGAAGGAATTGGTTTTACAGAATATCAGCCTTTGATTTAATGCCAAAGTAATTTTTTTCGGTGGGGGGAGTTCTAGCAATTATATAGTTTCAAGTAATAATAATAATGATAATAATAATAATTTCTAAGTAATTATAGCTTCATGTAACTATTTTTAATAAAAATAATTTACACACAATTATATTGTTTCAAGTATTCTTATCTCATAATCTAATAATTTTTCAAACAAATCTATTTTATCCATTAATTGAACCATAAAAGATACTATCACTCGAAGTCAGAGTGGACCTGGGAGTAATTGCTACAAAAAGGTGACTCCACACTTCCCAGAACTCCAAAAGTGGAACCTTACCATCGGATGCAGTTTAGCGTCATGCCAAGTACACCCCTTTTTATGGGAATCTTACTTCCCTGTAGAGAATACAGTTGGTATATTGTAGGTCTCACCGACAGGCTGAACATTTAGCAGTAGTTATACTCTACATTATCGCAATATCATAAGGAGTGACCGAATGAACAAATGTCTTATAAACAACGTTTATACAACGTTGATAACCAGAACGAGTTTACAACTGAGAGTGTGTTAGTTTTCTATTTTTTGACTAAGGTCTGTCATAAGTAATTGCTTACATTTGTGTAATCACATAATTGTACATATTACACGCAATAATAACCTATAATTAATATAACGTATTGTTAAGAGAACTCAAATCCAAGCCTGTTGTTATACTGTTACTCTTCATTGCATATGCAAACTATCTATCATCACTAATTCATACTTACGTCTTCAGAAAAACGAATAAAACACAAGAATCGTTCATAGAGACTTCTCTTTTAAAAACTTGAAGGAAATTTTAAAAGTGTTCAAGAATTGAATAATCAAGAGACAACTATGGCATTTGGCATTTTTAACCAAATTTTACTCAATAATTATTGGACCATTTCTTTGACCAGAAGTCAACTACCAGTATTCGCGAAAAATTTACGTGATTCGTAAAAATGAGAGGTGTCTGACAGGTTTTGTCGGTACATTTTGATAAAGAAATTTGATCAAACTTATTGATATAAGATAAAACTTAATAATATTGCGTAAAACATTTTGGCTTTGACAAAATTTTCATTTTGGAAACATTATTGTTAAAAAGAGGTAAATCAAGTTAGATAACCCAAGCAGTTTGTTTTGTGTAACTCTCCTTTTGTAAAATAAAATTTATCTTCTATCTTTTCAAGAAGCACACGTGTTTTATTTTCCTTCGTCTAATTTCGCTCTACATATCCATATCTTAAGACATGGCAACTTCAACAAATATCAAACCGTTTCTACTCTGCTAACAATTAGACAATTTGATAAAACAACAGCAAAAACAATCAAATCATTAAATCTCCAGAATTTTTATTTTATTGATACAGATGCTTCATAAGCTTCTAAAGGATTCTACATTAATCAGTTATTCTTTCATGAATAACAGTCTTCTTCTTCTTCTTCTTCTAAAGAAAAAAAATTTATTCGTATATTCTATGATCAAGTTCAAGGGTTAATTCTCAATCTCTCTAGGGGTTTTGTATCAAAAAATATCGGAGACAACTATTCTAGATATATAAATACACAGTTAGAAGCAATTTCAAAGTATAATAACACTTTCTATACAGTTGATCTATGACGTGAAATATGGTTTTCAACCATACGAACATCTGAAATCTTAACTCTTCCCTGGAGCTCGAACACCAGCATCCCTAACAATAGATTGCATGACAGACCTCTTAGGCTGGCGCATACGAAAACTTTTTATTATATTCGCAGTAATAAATAAGCATACATACTTACATACATACATATAGGAGGGAAATTCAAAAAGTATCGAGATTGAAGCTTTATCAATCAAAGTAGACAATAAACAGGGATAAAACTAAATCTCCTTGGCTTTCAGCACACTTATTCCAGCGAGTTTTGTTTTGGTTGAAGCACCTCTGAAACTCTTTTGATATTGTGTGGAGTTGTTCCATTGTATTTCTTTCAATGCCCTCCTCAACATCAACAGCTGAGTGTAGAGGATGCAACATTGGCACAATCCAGTGTTTTGCCAAAAACATTTCGTTCAAAAAGTATCAAGACTGACTTCAGAATTTTTTTCAAATTGGAACTGTCTCTTTTAGAGCTCGTCTAGAGTTCTTGACAGTAGTCTAGGTGTCTAATTATAATCATTATTGCAAAGTTTTTCTCTCCAGCGTTAGCTGATGATTTCTCACTGAAGTTTGAATGACAGCAAATCTCAAGTCACTGGGACTCTTCTCAGTATTCTGGCCTATCTCAATAATGCTGTCGTCCGGATGGTCTCTACTTGTCCTCTTATTTCCAAGTCTCCCAGTCCCTTTACCAATCATTTGGGGATTGCCCCAAGTACACCAACTACAATAGGTATCACTGTCACCTTCATGTTCCATAGTATTTTTAGTTCTCTAACAATGTCTAGGTACTTATCTCTCTTTTCGCTCTCTTTTATTTTTACTCTGTGGTTTGCTGGGACGGCAAAGACCACTATTCTGTAGGGTTCTTTTTTCTTTTTTTTTTTTTTTTTGTTGACTATCACTAGGTATGGTCGTATGGCCGAGATTAGGTGATCCGTTTGCATATCATTATTATCATTTATTACTCATTAGAATTTTTCACATAAGCGTAAGCTGATGGTCTTTCACTGGAGTTTGAGAGACAGCAAGTCTCCTCAAGTCTCCAGGACTCGTCTCAGGATTCTGGCCGTTTTCAATAATGTTGTTGTTTGGATGGTCTCCACTCGGTCGCCAACTTCTAAATCTTCCAGGCCCTTTAATAATCCTTTAGTTACCGTACCAAAGGCACCAATCACAACTGGTATAATTGTCACCTTCATGTTCCATAGTTTTTTTCAATTCTTTAGCAAGGTCAAGGTACTTTATTCTGTGGTCTGCCGGGAAAGCCAAGTCAACAATTTTGCAAGTTTTCTTTTTTTTTTTTTTTTTTGATTATTATAAGATCTGGTCTTCGGGCCGCGATTAGGTGATCCGTTTGTATATCAAAGTCCCATAGGCGTTTGTGTGTGTCATTTTCTAGGATAGGTGCTGGGTTGAGCATATACCATTTGTTGGCATGGTCAAATTTAAATTTCTTGCATATTTCCCAGTGGATCACTTTGCCCACCCAGTCATGTCTAGCCTTGTACTCCTTCTGTGCCAATTTGCTGTATTCGCTTATTATGTGATTGATGGTTTCATCTCTGTCACCCCATAGTCTGCACTTGCTATTTTGTTGCGTCTTATCTATC
>OY757918.1:60686218-60813718 GCA_963585895.1 Sepioteuthis lessoniana
GGTTTTTACTACATTAAAATTGTACACATGTGCGTGCACACATGCGCTAACACAAACGCACATACACTGGCATACATGTACATAAAAATACGCACAGAAACACATGAATGCAAACACTTGTCTTTACAATATGAATTGATGTATTCTGTTCATGACTAATCAGAAGAGTATAAAGAAAAAAAAATTGATCAACTTTTAGGGGCAAATCAGTTTGAAATTACTGGTTTTCGAATAATCGAAGTTGAGCAATTTCCATCTTTGTAATCAATAACTTAAATGAGTAATCGCTCAGAAACAGCAGATATTGTACAGAGCTTGTATCTTTGTGTTAGAAGGGTCACCAAACTTTTTAGACCATCGATCCTTTCATGCAATGCAAATTTTATATTGACCTCCAAGCATTAACAAAAAAATCAAATGAAAGAAAGTGCATAAAAAATACGAGATCGTTGTTTTGTATTATTACTCCACCCCCGTCCAATGAGTATCACTCTTGAAATATAAGAACGCAAAAAGAAAAAACTGTTTAACATTGTCATGGAAATCTAAAGAAATGAACAAAATATTGAACGTAATTCTGGAATTTAATATTCGTATTCGATCTTATCAAAATAGGTAGAAATATAACATGGTAAATTAATCACATGAAATATAGCAAAATGCGCCGAGTGTAGAATCTACTGTGTATAATTTAACATTGGTGATGTATGTATTTATGATTAGCATTCCTCATAAGGTAGAGGCACCCCATCCACAAACTTGACCCTTCCCTCTTTTACACAAGGAGACCCCCCCCCACACACACACACACACACTTGAAGCCAAGTTCATTTGTTTCATTTTGCCCAGTTATTTTATTTTTTCCTAGGTAGAGTAATCAGTCTGTTTTTATGTCAACTTTCAGCCGTCCCCACAACCCTTATATTTTTTTTACATCTTTCTGACCCAAGGCATTTATCCACCTCTTCGATAGTCCCATCAACAAGTACAGTTGGATATTGATCTCTTTGCTAATCCCTCGAGACTAAGCTTAGTAAATAAAGAAAAAAGAAATGACAGCATAAGAAACGAGTTAAATATAAAACATTGTATTTTTTATATTCCAATTTTACGCGTTCAGTTTCCAGAAAATAGTTAACTAGCCGTACTGATTCGGTATTAGGGTCTTAACTCGACTGATTATTGTTTCCGACCTAATTCTTATTTGCTCTCTATACGTCGGCATTGTTATATTTTCGTATTACTTTTAAAGATACAAAAGTGTACTCAGTGACACTAGAAAAGCGCTCACCTCAAAATCTAAGCCTCTCTTTCCGCTTTCTTGGTTTGGATTTTTAATGGCCCGAAGCGACATACACGCGCGCGCGCATGCGCAAACACACACACACTCACACACACACATGCACGCGTATGCATGCACATGCACACACTCACTCTCACTCATAAATGCATTAGTTCATAGATTTGTGGCGTAACGGTAAGCAAGCTGATCTCACTGGTCATTACTCGGAAAGCGTTCGATGTGTGTGTGTGTGTGTGTGTGTGTGTGTGTGTGTGTGTGTGTGTGTGTGTGTGTGTAGTGTAGTGTAGTGTGTGTGTCTGTATGTGTGTGTGTTGCTGTGTCTATAACTAATAGTCGTATACATTTTCTGTCCATAGATTTATTGCTAATTAAAAATGTATAAATATATATACCAATATAAATGTTGTTCTGTTTTGTTTTTATTGAAAGTGATAGACAACTTTTTAAAAATTTTAAAATATTTTTTCTTCTTTTCTTACCTCATTAAGGGGATTGGTGTCGAAGCAAAAAGAGGAATTGTTTAAATCTATGAGAGAGAGAGAGAAAGAGAGAGAGAGAGAGAGAGAGAGAGAGAGAGAGAGAGATTGTGTGTGTGTGTGTGTATTTTCACTTGGTACACCAGCCATTTTCAAGATCGCAAACTTAGGATGTTGAATAGATAGTTATGCTGATAGTTAATTTCATCAACCAACGAAATCCGTGAGAGAAAGAGAAAAATATTTTAAATGTTTTCTTAACAGTCCATTGTCAGTGGATTTCAACCAAATCTGCGATATAACAAAATGGCCGTCAAAATGCCCATCTTCTAAATATAGGCTGTCTACAAAGAAAATAGACAGTTTCAAAGATGCATTAGAATGAAATAGAAGAATAAATGAAATTTAAAATGTGTTGAAATAAAAACTATTTAAGATATTGACATTCACGATACACAGTTTTGTAGAGAAACACTTGAAGTATATTCCTGCAACTTACAATCGATCAATTTCTGAAAATTAGATGCTCTAAAACCTTTCTTCATCTTCATAAACTTACGGTCAACATAAAAGCACCGGTGCCCATTAGATCACTGAAGTAAAACAGCAATGAGTCTGTTCAGTACTTAAACAGGTGACCACATGAGAATAAAAAAATTTTTGTACCACGTATGATTGGAGACTATAATTGTTAAACTGACTTGGACATGAAATAACCTAACAAGGGTTGAAATGACGTAAAAGCAACCAACCAGCCGTCTTCACAAAGCTCCAGCATATCTGCACACTACCACGAACACTTTCCAATTATTAAGATATATATGTTCTCTCAAGACTTTTATCTTTAAAAAAATATACTGTTGTTTCAAATTTCTTGTAGCAATCGTAGATGGATTGTCTTGTCTCCTGTGATTTCCAAAAATGTGTCCTAAAATGCCGTTGCACGACAAAAGCAAAATTAATATTGGAGACGGCATAAGTTCTATATAAGTCCAAGCTCACTAATGTGTAACAAAAAATTTAAATTACTAAGTAAACACTGCATTTTTTTATTTGATATAAAGCACATTTTAGATTGTTTCACTGCTGCCTTTGTAAAAGATAGACGTCATGGCTGTAATATCTACTTCTGCTTGCTACTGAAATGTTTTTTTTAATTTTTTGTTTTGTTTTGTTTTTTGTTTTTCATATCGTGAACTTATTTTTGCTCCAAATTTGGTCATTTTTCTGTGGACACATCCGTGCACTTGCTCAAAATACAGTGTAAATTTGGTCTCAAAACATAATGTAAACTATACACATTATTATTATTATTATTATTATTATTATTATTATTATTATTATTATTATTATTATTCGGTACGAACCAGATAAAAAGTTGAACTGATGTAAAATTTTGGTTAAATTTATTTGTTACTACTTCTGAAAAATCGGTACAAGAGATTTTTTTTCAGCATTTCATAACCCAAACATAGGGGAGGCGTATTATAAACAAATGTATATTGTACATGAGTACGAATGCACGAATGAATAAGATGATATACTATAAATATTTCTTGGGCCTTAACACGGGTCCGCACACTCACATTCATACAAATGTATTGATAGCGAATGAATGCTAACTTGTCTGTTAACATTTGATCTAATTTCATATATATATTAACCAATTACACTGATGAAAAATAAAATTGCACCACTGAATATTTCAATTTATTCAATATTAAACATACAGCTAACAGAACTGAATGATTACATGTACAGATCAATATGTGAACAGGCTCCAAAATAAAGTGTGTACCAACAGTATTCAGACCCCCATATTAATATACCTTTAGAATTAACACAGATCAATACTTTTGCATGCATATGATTGTATAGATATGAAGTGGGTGTTACTTCACCACAAACAGGCCAAAGACTGAAAATTTTATCAGAATATCAACCACTCTCTAGCATACACTTACTATACCCAGATCAGAATCGACATTATCCTCCAAAGTGTTGTCATTTTATAATCCGTCACGCATGACGTATCAACTAAAGATGTGAATTTCAAGACTGATATCCTGATTATTTGTTTACAGAGGTGAAAGTTTGTGTAGGGTCAGTCACACATTTTGGCATTTAGAGTTTTTCCTTCTCTTCAGCCAATTTCTATGCCAAGGTGAGAGAACTCAGAATACCCTATTATTCTAACTATGGCTAGGAAGGAAAGAGGAATTCCTGGTTTCCCAAGAATATGAGTGCGAAGTAAATTACAGACAGTCTCGTTCAGGATTCGGACTCGGGTCGTCAGGTTATTTCTTTACGGCGATAACCTTATATGCATGCCACATGTGGCTTACATACCTTCCACACGCGTACACACACACACACACACACACACACATACAGAGAGAGAGACAGGCAGACAGACAAACAGACAGACTGTCAGAGAAAGTTGAGCTGAAATAGTAACGATACTCATTCGAACAGCACTATCAGTAACACACGCATTATTACGGTATGTAGTAAGCCTGCTCCTCCGCTACTGCCAGGATGTGACTACAGGTCAAGTTTTAAACGGAGTATAGCTGGTTTGAATTCAAAGATTTCCTTCTCCTAGACTGGTTACCTAACCAAAGCCCAGAGAGGCTAGTTTTCCCTACTATTTACCTATAGCTGAGGGTACAGATGGATTCATGCCTTTTCCAATATCATTAGCGTAAAGTGAAACGCCAACAACCGTGTCCAGGATTTGAACTTAGGTCACCGATTCCATTTCCTACGACGATAACCGTTACACTAAATGCGCATTATAATGCAAAGCCAACATAGAATTAATTAAAAGAAAAATTTCTTTACCTTTTTATTCAAAACTTGTTCAATTTATAAAATGGTAAGGGACTTTCGCATCACACTATATAGGTTATTTCCCTTCCTTGCTAGAAGTCGTGCGTTCCAGTTACTCCAGTGGGAAGAAATTTTTTATTATTTCAACATTTCTACAATAACTTCTACGCCTGACTTACGGTCAAGTCTTTGCCCAGTCGGCTGGGGATGTAGAATACACCGACTACATCTCTGCAGAGGCGTATGATCCCCCCCCCACAACAAGTGTCCCAGATATGACACTAAACAATCAGATGGCGAGGTTCCAGTAATGCTAGAGCTTTGGGGAATGCGGAGTACTTCATTGCCATCGCTCCCAGGTCATCTCTGACCCAGAGTGGTAGCATCTAATAAGGGTCCTATCTATGAGTCAAATAGAACTAAATTGTGTACTCATGCAAAATTGAATTACTTGAAATATAACTGTTTTGACATCTAAACTGCGTACTTATGCTAAACTGAATTATCGGAAATAAAACTTTTTACGTTTAAATGTGTATTGTCTTGTCGGTTGGGGCTGTAGAATACACCGATTGCACCTCTGCAGAGGGGTAAGACACTCCCCCGATGAGTGTCCTGGATATGACACTAAAAAATCTGATGGTGAGGTTCCAATAATGCAAGAGCTTTGAAGAATGCCATCGCTCCAAGGTCTACTCTGGCCCGGAGTGGTAGCACCTGATAGGGCCCTATCTATGGGTAAAATAAAACTAATCTGCTTACTTACGCTAAACTAATTTACGTGAAATAGAACTTTTTTAATATTTAAACTGCGTACTTATGCTAAAATGAATTGCTTGAAATATAACTGTTTTGACATGTAAACTGTGTACTAATGATAAACTGAATTGTTTGAAATAGAACTGTTTTTTTACATTGAAACTGTACTTACGCTAAACTGAATTGTTCGAAATATAACTGTTTCAACATTTAACTGTGTGTAAACAAAAACTATACTTATACTAAACTAAATTGTTTGAATTAGAACTGTTTGACAAAACTGAATAGATTGAAATTGAAATGTTTTCGACAATTAAACTGTGTACTTATGCTAAACCAAATTGTTTGAAATAGAACTGTTTATTTGTATGAAAATAAATTTGGTATTAAATAACCTGCAAAGATTGATATGCCATAAAACCTAAACAAACGAACAAACATCGCCAATATTACGGTACAAATTAAGCTTGTATGAGAGACGAGGCAAAGTTAAGTAAATAACAATTGAGGTAGAATTTAAGAAAGTCTAATGATTCTATAGGATACCGGAACCATGAATCACATATACAAAAACAAGATTTGTTTGGCCCAGTCGGCTGGGGATGTAAAATACACCGACTGCATCTCTTCAGAGGTGCAGAGAAGTAAGACTCCAGGGCACCTTTGGTGGTGTAACGGTAAGCAAGCCAGACTAGCAAACCTACACGAGTGAGTTCGAGTCTCATTGGGCGCCCCATTCATTCGGCCTTGTGCCGCAACGAAGCAAAGAGCTTCGTAAATTACCAGAGAAGTAAGACTCCTCCAACGAGTGTCTTGGATATGGCACAGAACAATCTGATGGCGAGGCTCCAGTAATGCTGGAGTATTGGGAAAAGCGGAGTACCCCTTCAATGTTTTCGCTCCCAGGTCAACTCGAACCCGGATTGGTAGCAGCTGATAGGGTCCTATCTATTAATGTTTAAACTGTTTTCTTATGCAAAACGAATTGCTCGAAACAGAACTGTTTTTGACATTGAAACTCTACTTATGGTAAACTGAATTGTTTGAAAAAAAATCGCCTGATCATTTAATTGTATCTGATGTTTAATTTAACTGTCAGTGATACATAGCAATACTTGAAATCATCAAAATATGTGCAAACAAGTGATTAATAGTAAATGGAACTGTTCGTATTAGAAATAATTGAAAACATGTAATAGGAAAGAAAAACTCAGGCTCGTTTAAAGATCTTATCCACAAAATGTGTAAAATAATCAAATGTATCGAAAAGATTTGGTATTAAATAAGCTACAATGGTTGATACGCCATAAAACCAAACCAAACAAAACGGTCAAGTCACCGCTTAAAACACTGATTCTCATTAGATTACTGATTTTGAGAAACAATGAACCGGTTCAGTGCTCATATAGATGATCACTTTGGAAAAGTGCCTATGATAATCAATTTGAAGCCTGAGTACTACATTAAGAAAAGCTTAATAAATGATAACCTTTCCAATGTATCAGTTCAGATCCATGTAAAGCCCTGTGAAAGGAAAACACACGAGCAATGTTTGTTCACTAAACAACAAAATAATTGACCAAATGTTCGTTCGTCCGTCCGTTATTTTTTGCCTGATTTCAATCAAACGTTCAAGAAGTGTTAAGATCAAATTAAATGATCTTTTTCTCCCAAAAATGATACTTTTAGTGCCAATAAAATGTTAAGTAATCATAAGGTAGATATAATTTGCACGGGTGGTAACTGATTAAGATACATGACATTCATATTGAACGGACCCCATTTTCAAAGTTTTAAAATAGCGATGATGTATAGTAGGAAAATACCAATTTATATATTTATTTTATTGATTTATTTACTTAACTATTATATTTATTTTATATTAATTCAGATAAAGTACTTTACCTTAAACATGTAAATAACATTGAAATTTTTGTTAAATTTAACTACATTAACATATTTATTTTATTTATTTTTATTATATTTTTTTAGTTTCACCCATTACTATTACATATTTACCTTTGTGTTTTTTCTCTTTAAAACAATCTAAGAGACAAATATTTTCATCTGAAAATTTGTTTAAATGTGGAAACAACTTGAAACCTCAAAATTTTACTTAAATTTAACTACATTTGGGACAAAGAAACTTGAACAGCTTGTAGAATAAATGCAGAAACGTTTTTCTACCAATTAAAAGACAGTCTAAGTAGTTTAATGAGCTTATAGAGATTAAAATGAAATTAAAAAGAAACAAAGAAATTGCATTGAATCATCTTCATCTGACACTTATTTATTTTAATTAGGTTTGCTGATTAGTAATGATTGACTTTAAAACTGTTCAATTCTATGGTAAATAATGAAAATAATTCTTTTTCTTTCTTTTTTATAATTTGTGCTATTTCGAATATAACCAAGAAAAAATTAAGAATGGCATTTTTAAAATTTTGACTACATTTTTAAAATATTAATTACGTTTCTGAAATAAGGTGTCGAAAAAATTTTAAGATTTCTGAACTAAACACGATTATTCATCCATAGTAATAATGAATGCTATGTTATTATTTGATATCTCCAGCTTGAGGACCTACTTAAAAACCTAATTAGTGATGTCTAGTTAAATATATAGATATATCTTAGTAAGACTATTAATCTGTCAGTTTTTCTATTTAAGGTTTTATGTATTTTTGTCAACTAGAAATTTACACTGAATTTATTGTTATAAAAGCTACTTTTTATAAATGATTCACAAAAAAATTTTGCCAATTTTATACAACGAATATCTTTAAGATTCTGTTGCGAGAATTTTCAAAGGCATTTTTTGTTGGATTATTTTTACCAACATAAAAAAATCTGTTTACATTTCTATTTTGGTTCTAATGCTTAATCCTAATGATGTTTGTGAGCTGGATGGACTCTCCAGCTCACGAACATCACTGGCTCTCTTAAAACTCCTATGTCATACGGTTAAGTACAACTAGTTTTAACTAGTTTAAAAGTAGTCTTTTGGTTTCATAATTTAATTACTCGGCCCATTAATTCATCTAAATTTATTCTTTCTTTAAAATAGGTTAAATTAACAGTTAAAGAAATTACCAACTTTATTGATACAATTAGAAGCCTTTCCCGCGGTTCAATGGTTTGTGGCTCGACGAGTGGATTATTACTAGCGAGTTCGATTCTAACTTGGTGGCGTTTACTAATTTAAGATTAGTAAATTAATGAAAATTAAGAAACACTAAGTGTGATAGTTAAGCCTGTTTTTCTTTTTTTTGGGGGGGGAGAAAGTCAATGATATCAATGAAATAGTCAGGCGTGAGCAACATGGGTCAGTCTCCAATTTATAGTCAAATCACACTGAAAGAATCAGTTCCCGCCAGATGACTGAATTTAAGCAACAATGAGTCTTTTCAGTGCTTAAATGGGGACCATTTAGCAACAGCAGGTTCTGTAAGCAACCTGAAGCCCTTAGCTTAGTAAACAACTATTATCGAATAGACACAACAAAATAGACGTGAATGTGCACGCGCGTGTGTGTGTTTACGATAACTCAGAAAAACGACACATCATAACGAGATTTCTATAAGAGTAATACATTTAAAATTCTCCAGCCTAGAGAATAAAGCAATTTCCAGTTTGCAACAGAATTATAATAAGGGAGGGCTTCGTTCGAATATATTCTCACAAATTCTCGATACATTAGGTTCACGAGCTCATCGAGTTTTATGGATTTAAAAGAGCAAACACAATTAATCGCATATATATATATATATATATATATATATATATATATATATATATATATATATATATATAGCCAACTAATTCCCGCTTTAGATCAACAGAGAATATCTGCCTCATCTGCGCCCGACTGAATAATTTCAGCCCTTGAGCGAAATAGAATGACATTCTTAACACGATCAACTATTTTTGGATAAAACTCTGAAATAAAAAGAAAGAAAAGAAGAAGAAGAAGAAGAAGAAGAAGAAGAAGAAGAAGAAGAAGAAGAAGAAGAAGAAGAAGAAGAAGAAGAAGAAAAATGATTAAATAAAAATTAGATAGATGCGGAAGACGTCCATGCAAAGAAAAATAAGAAATAAGAAATAAATGAATGAATAAATATATAAATAAATAAAATAGTTGTAGAATAGGTTCACAGATAAATTGAGCCTAAAAAGAATACAAAGAAACTAACTGAAGTACCCATATAAGGGGCATAAGTCTTAATTTTACAATCTTTGTAGTTAATTAAAGATTTACACTGAACGTTTCCAAATGGTAATTGGTACTATTAAAGACAAATCTACATAAAAGAAAAGACAATTATCAATAAGACTTTCTTGCGATATCTTTTGAAGCTAATATTTTTATGTGAAAAATTGTAGAGTTTTGTAGAGAAGTGTGTGTGTGTGTGTGTGTGTGTGTGTGTGTGTGTGTGTGTGTGTGTGTGTGTGTGTGTGTGTGTGTGTGTGTGTGTGTGTGTGTTGACCTAAAACTCAGGAATAATTCTATGCGTCTATTTTATATCTCCGGCTTGAAGAAATACATATAAACCTAATACTAATTTATGTATAATTGTTTATAATCACTTTAGTAAAACAATTTTATTCTTATTTAAGAGCAAAATATACCATTTTAATTCATTTGAGGGAAGAATTTGGGGCCTCAATTTTACTTCCACGTTACACTTTTAAATACTAGCTGAAGTACATAGCCAGTCGCAATCCAATTTTTGTTGCCAATTACAAATTTCCACCGAAGAGTTAAAAATTGTAATTGTTATTATAAAATAAATAAATAAATACACATAGCAGAAAAGAAATTTATAAATTTACTTTTGACATTATCTTCTGAAGTTTATTATTTTTATGTAAAAAAGAATTTTGTATTTATCCGGTTTTTCGTTTTCCTTTATTTCCATGATCTGCAGGAACTTGTTCTCAAGTTCTTTTCTTTTGGTCAGGATTGGGGAATCTGCTTTTATCTCAAAATCTCAAAAAGCATTGTCATTTTCTTAAAAAATATTTGTCGCTTCCACAATTCCCACTTGATCACCTTTCCCATCCACTCGAGTCTGGCCCAATCGGCCGGGGCTGCAGAATACGCAGACTGCATCTCTGCAGAGGGGTAAGACTCCCCTCCCCCAGAGTGTACTGATTATGACAATCTGACGGTGAGACTTCAGTAATGTTGAAGCATTAGGGAATGTAGAGTACCCCTTCATTGCCATCGCTCTCAGATCCAGTCTAGCACGGAATGGTAGCACCTCATAGTGTCTTATCTATGGGTCAAATAGAGCTGTTTGACATTTAAACTGTGTACTTATGCTTAACTGATTTTTTTTTTTTACATTTTTTTACATTTAACTGATTGTAAACAAAGAGCTGTACTTATGCTAAACTGAATTGTTTGAAATAGAACTGTTTGAGCCTTTAACTGTTTGTAAACAAATGACTGATGCTTAATTGAATTGTTAGTGCTATATATCAATACTTGAAAGCATTGGACTGTGTGCAAACAAATGATTAATAGCAAATAGAATTATTCGTATAAGATAGAAATAAGTGAAATCGTTTAACTACGCTTGATACGAACTCAAGCAGAACTTATGAGATCTCATGTCTAGAATTAGGTACTCTTTTATATAATGTAATGAATCGTCCTCGGTACAACAGTCTCTTCAAAAACTAATGCGTGAAAAAATTGTCCTCTTATTTTCCGAAATTTAATTTAACAAATTGAAATGGTTTGCATGGTTGTTTCGTAGACCATTACTACTTGCCAGGTTGGTGCACTTGACATAACATTTATCGTCATTGAAAATAAGTTCAAATTCTGGACGCAGTAGTTTGCGTTTCACTTCATACCTTTTTCCAAAGGTATGAATATCTTTCTTTGCAACCTAGCGATGAGTAAAATGTGGTGTAGGTTGGGCAACCAATCTATTAGAAGAAAAACTCTGAATCCAAACCAGTTGCACTCTGTTTGAAAATTGACCTGGTGTCGCCTCCTACTCGTAGTGGATGGACTGGGTGAATACATACTATTCTAGTGAAGTTTATCCTCACTTGTGAAATCATTATCAGATCAGTTTTGCGTTTAATAAAAGGTGACCCGTGAACCCGTTGGTTTGGATTCCCATTGTAACAATGATTCATAATGATATAGATGCTTCTATTTAAGAAGGATGGTTGGTTGGTTGGTTGGTTGGTTGGTTGGTTGGTTGGTTTTACGGCATGTCAACCCCTTTTGGATCATTTTATGCTGAAGTCAGTTTAACAATTATAATCTGCAATTTTATACGGTACAAAAATGAATTTTCACAATCATTTTAAACAGTTCATACTTTGTTCTGATATGTTATAATCTTAAGAGCAAATGTAGAGCAAAATACAAAAAGTCTTGTCTTAAATAAATTTCTTTGGCCAACATAGACGGAACTCTCACAGGTACAACCACCCCGCGTCAAAGTGAACCTGGGAGTAATAGCAACAAAGAGAGGATTCCTTACTCGACAGACTTCAGAACAGGAGCCTCACTACTGATGCATTTAATGCCACACCAAGGATACTATTCAGGTAGATGCAAAAGTTTTGAAATAGTATTTCATAATTCTCTCGATCATATCGAGAATTTGGATGATTAAAAAAAAACAATATTCAACTCGAATATATGAGGTTAAGTAGATTTTGTTGGGTTATTCGTTCAGTTTTAGGTTTTAGATATCTGACTCGGTTAGTTTCTTTGTACACCATCATAATTCACTGACGTCTTCTTGTCTGTGAAGGCTGCAAAGGAAGAAAAAGAAGATGGTAGAGATAGGAGATACTTTTTGTATCGAGGAATGTCTTCGTGGGCTATTTGAGAACTGGCATTTCTCCCAAATCAAAAGTTGAAGTTCACTCGTCGTTTTCGGGATTGTTATGTCCAAATTTGGTGTTTTTAGTCATGTGTGATAAGTTCGTTTGGCGCTTTTGATATTGGCTGCAGTTAGCAGAGACGGCTACCACTGGTGGAAGAGTGAACCAGCGTGCTGCTAAGCGGAAACGTGGTTTTCCCACCAGTAGCCGGATAAAATAGGTCTTTCCAATCCAGCGGTCATTGCTGAAAGAGAGCGTGTTTCTTTAGGTCTATTTTCAGGCATGAGCAGTTCCAACTTCCCGTCAGAGGCTTCTGGGAACTTTCTGAGCTTACTTTTATATTATTTTATTCAGTCCCTCAAATACTAACTCCACAATATCAACTATCATTTGGAAACTGTTCTATATTATAAGTTAAATCCTTTTCAGAGTACTGCTCTACAATGAACTCACGCTATATTGATCTGTTTTTGTTGGGCTGCAGCTGATTGGATACAAACAAAATGAGATTTTTCTTAATAGATAGATATTTGTAAATGATGTTCAACAGAAATGCAGACTCAGCGAAATTGGACAGAAGATTCTTTTATTCACGTAGAGAAGTTTAAGTATATTGCTCTCAAAAAATTCGCTATGAAATGCCGTTTTTGCCGGATTACGTTCACACACACACATGCGCGTGCGCACACACACACACACACACACACACACACACACACACACACACACACACACACACACACATATATATATATATAGAGAGAGAGAGAGAGAGAAAGAGAGAAAAAGAGAGAATGAGGATTCTAATAATGTAGAGATAGATTATCTTAAGATTTTAAAATACCTCATAAAATATGGATAATATCTTAGTATATATATACACCTTTGTCGGGGTGGGGGCAGTTAACCGCAACGTACGTATATTTAAGATTCCAGTTAGCATAACGTATAGTCTTCTACTGGTGACAAGACAAAACGAATGATCTCCCTCTTTTAAAAAGCGGCGATAACAGTGTTTAAGCTGATACTCTTTTACAGTAATACATGTCTTACAACTAATGACAACAGTTATTTTACCTCGGCCTCCGTCTTTCGTTCGCACCGGCCTGCACCCCCTCTCTACCACACAAAAACTCACACATACACACACACACACACACACACATACACACTTACGTTCACGTCTAACTCCTCTGACGTTTCCCATATCCTTGTCTCCAGTCGACAACTCGACGCAAAATTTGCTTCTTGGGATTTATTGTAGTAGATAGACATGAGACGCTGATACCAAATTATCCGGCTAAACTAGACAACGCCCGTTCAGAATTGAAGGTCTGTGATTAAAATCCGTTAATTACCGTTTTTTGGTTTGTGTGTGTGTGTGTGTTTTATTTGGGAAGGAGAGCTCGACAGAGATTACCGACAGAGTGAGTGCCGAAGGGTTCGTCAGTTTTGACAGCAATAAAATAATCTAGTTCATTTTTTTAAATTGCTCACTGACAATGTTTTCTTGACAGAAATGCTTTATATTACGGGCGACAAAGATAATCGTATTGGAAACGGTTCTTCTTGTGCACGGTAAAAAAATCTCTCGAGATATTTCCATCCACAAGAGTGTGGACAATTGGCTATATTTAAACCTTTAGCATCATTGCTATTTTCTTGTCCTCTCTATCTATCTATCTATCTGCCTCAATTTATCCACATTTATTCCCGGCTCTTTATCCTTTTTTTTCTAATATATCTTCCTACATCGTATCACTTTCTCACTTAGTCTCTGTCTGTCTGTCTGTCCCTCTCTCTCTCTCTCTCTCTCTGACTATATATATTTATATACATGTGTGCGTGTGTGTGTGTGTGTGCACCCGCGTGTGCGTGCGTGCGTATTTGCACCTGCGCACTCTTAGGCATCTCAATCTGTTCGTATTTCCACCAGTTTGTTGTGTTTCTTTCCAACTTTCCTACTTATCTAAATATCTATCGGATAGACAACACACACACACACATATGCTTGTCATATGTATTTGAATAAAGAGACAATTTGTTTCTAATCGTTTGTTTTTGTTGGATAAAATAGAAACACTACCCAAGAATAACCAAATAAATTAACATTACTCAAGAATAACCAAATTGTATTGCTACAAAAACAACAAGACATTGATTTATTTATATTTTTGTCATAATTCTGTTTGATAAATTTCCGTAAAATGAATTTACTTTTCATATAAATAAATTATCTTTTGAATAAAGAACAACTTTTTTCTCTATTTCAAAAATTTTAATAAAAGAACATGAAAAGGCAAATTCATGTTGTTATTAGGAAAAATAACCAATCAAGTATGAATTTCCCCAACCCATCCGCTACGATGTGACACAAGGTCAATTTTTAGGTGGAGTTTAACTGGTTCATATTCAGAGTTTTCCTTCATCTTAACTGGTTGCCATTCCATGGTTACAGCGCCCAGTAAGCTCTACTATTTAGTCATAGCTGGAAAGAAAATAGTTGGATGTATACCTTTTCCAAAGAATGTGAAATACAAAGACTCGTCTAGGATTCAAAATCAGATCGCCTAGTCGATTTCCCACGACAATGGATGTTCCCACTCAAAATTATCAACAGTTTCTTCCATTTTAGGCTATAAAAATAGATTTCATGATTGTTCAAATACTTATGAGCAGTACTTTCTAAAGTCCTTATGAATATTACCTAACTGAAAGTACGCTTCATGTTTTAACAAAAGGTGTATGTACGCATCTCATTTGCTTGACAACAGCTTGCACTGAACTTTATCACAGCTTGCGTCACTATCTAAAGTTCAGATACATACAATGCAGTGGTAATAGTTTTAATTTGTCACAATATAGCAAAAGACTTATTTTCTTTTCCATATATATATATATATATAGATAAATCAGGGTTTCTCCTCGAGCGGTTAAACATTGAAAATATTTTACTAATTACAGGAAGGATGAGGGCATTAGTGTTTAGTAAAACGCAAACCGCTTCATCTAGAATTTGAACTCGGCTCACCAATTCTATTTTCTTTCACGATAACCATTACTCTACCCACACCTCCTTATATTGTTTATACATTTTTCTACCAGTCCTATCTAGCTAGCTAGCTAGCTAGCTACACTTCGAAATAAACATTTATCAGAAAAGTACGAAATGTGTTCAAAAAGTATCGAAACTGAAACTGTATGTACCAAAATAGAAATGAAAAATTATAAAATGTTAAGTTTCTTAAAAATATTCCCCTTGACATTCAACACACTTATTCCTGCGAAGATAAATTTTTTTTCCGCGAAATCCAGTACATTTGTGTTTCCTACTTTGATAAACCTTGACAGATTATATTATTGTTATTGTTTAGCGTCTGTACTGAAACCCAGGATATTCTTTCATGATAGAAAATCACTTTTTCTTTCTAAATCGTGTGATACAAAGTACAATTATACTTTGCTATTGTCCTCTTTTTTGATGTTATAAAGTACGTTTTTGTTCTTTTATTCACTGTTTTTCTTGGTAATTATTGTGTTCATGGTTATGATTGCTTGTCTTTAACATCGCAAGAATTCACCAAGTTGCTGGGATTGTCTTCAGGTTGACGGGGCAAGCGTATCCCAAGCTGGTAAGTTGGCGGCTATGACGGGCGTCTATTCGTCTTAGTGAAATAACGGTGCGATGTTGCATGACTTCCGGATGTACAGTGACAGGAAGGCGATGGACATATTTTGTTTTTGTTTGTGACATTTTTGGCGTATCTAATTTTTCTTCTTTTTTTTAATTATTTTCATACGCGTGATATATATATATATATATATATATATTTGATTGAACGTTACAGACATTTTTGTCTACATATTTTTAGATGTTCTCATTGATACTAACAATAATAATAATAATAATAATAGCTTCACTACCTCTACTTACAAAAAAACTTCTAATAGCAACTTCTGTACCCTCAACTTTAAAAGTGAATATCCCTTCCGATATAAAAAAAAGCAATTATTAATAACCTAATATCCTGTGTAAAAATAATCTCCTCCTCCAAAACAATATTTTATAAAGAAATCAAAGACATAAAACAAACTCCCGTCAATAATGGGTTCCCAAACAAATTATGAACAAATTAAATTGATGAACAAATTAAACGTATAATTAAAAATGTTAGTCAGCAAAATAAACACTGTGACACTCCACCCAGTAAACAAGCATTTATCTTTTTTTTTTTTACTGCAACCAAATGCATTACAATTGTAAATTAGATGAAAATATATTAAATACATTCATTCAAAGAAGCATACTCCCCATTGGTCCTAATAAAACATAAAATATATCATATACTAAAATAAATTTAAATCCTCCAACTTAGTCATTAATAATAATTTCTCTCCCTCGATTGGAGTTGTGCAAAAAACTAACGTTATAGATCGTTTTAAATGTCCTTTAGGAGATTGTATCTCTGAAAACAACAATATATACATCGATTTAATCTCAACTACCTTATTGAGAAGACTTACGATGCACCTTTCTGATACCAATTCCATAGCACAACATCTAAAAAAACATTCATTCTTGAGAACAACAAAATAACAAGCGAAAACTACTATTCTCGAGACATTAAATATTAGAAATATACAAATCAAACTTAATAAAATTAATTTTGAAACCAGTGCTAATGTCTTTAGCTACTGACGCTATTTATAGAAACAAATTTGAAAAGTAAACGCTACACAATACAACAGTATAAGCGCTCATTCTTACAAAGTAGTAAAGTACATCCAAAAGTTACGTCATTTTTGTAATATATCCCCCCCCCTGATGATGGCCCAAAGTTGGGACAGAAAGTACTTGGGAAATAACTAATTATGGAAGGTTTATCATCCAATTCCCGCCGAATATCATATCGATACGGCAACTCGAAAGGATTAACAAAAAATATGTAGACAAAAAATGTCTGTAATGTTCAATCAAATATGTATCAAAGAAGAAATGCTGCCAATATATATATATATATATATATATATATAATGAAATTTAGCATAGACACAGCGTCAATTGTGCAATCAGTCTCTCGCTTACATGTTTATTATACGCTCTATCAATGATATCGAGCATACTTTATTCGTAGATATAGCAAACTACATTACCAATAGTAATATGTGTGTGAGTGCGTGTGTCCTTAATACCAAACTGCCTCTGTTGGTGAGGCTCCACTTCTTGGGCTCTGGGAAGTAAAGTGTCATTTCTTCGTTGCCATTATTCCCATGTTCACTCTGACTCGGAGTGGTATTACTTGTTAATCCGTATTTAGATCAACCGACGGATTAAATATATAAGTTTTAAAATTGTTAGTGTTTGATAGGAATACTTGAAACCATAAAACTGTTGATTATTTTTATTAAAAATATTTACTTGGAGCAATAATTGTTTATAAAAGGTTATTATCATTATTATTATTAGTAGTAGTAGTAGTAGTAGTAGTATTGCTCATCAGTTTTAGCTGATGGTCTTTAACTGAAGTTTGAGTGACAGAAAGTCTCCTCAAGTATCCAGGACTCTTCTCAATATTCTGGCCGTCTCAATAATGTAGTAGTTTGGATAGTCTCCACTCGTCTTCCAACCTCCAAGTCCTCCAGTCCCTTTAATAATCCTTTAGTTACTGTACCAAAAGCACCAATCACAATTGGTATAATTGTCACCTTCATGTTCCATAGTTTTTTCAATTCCCTAGCAAGGTCAAGATACTTATTCTTCTTTTCACTTTCTTTCAGTTTTATTCTGTGGTCAGCCGGGACAGCAAAGTCCACAATTTTGCAAGTTCTCTTTTTTTTTGTTGTTGTTGTTGTTGATAATTATAAGGTCTGGTCTTCTGGCCGAGACTAGGTGATCCGTTTGTTCGTATGGTCAAATTTCAATTTCTTGCACATCTCCCAGTGAATCCCCTTGCCCACCCAGTCGTGTCTAGTCTTATACTCCTTCTGTGCTCATTTGCTGCATTCGCTTATTATGTGATTGATGTTTTCGTCTCTATCACCACATAAACTACATTGGCTATTTTGTTGCGTCTTATCTATTCTCGCTTTGATATGATTGGTTTTTATGGCATTTTGTGTTGCTATTAGGAGGGATTCTGTTTCCCTTTTAAGGTTTCCTTTTCTTCGCCACATCCAGGTTTTCTCGTTTTTCTTGCTTATTAGTCGTTTTAAACGCCCATAGAGTTGTTTTTCTTCCCATTTTTGTTTTCTTGTTATTGTCATTCTGTTGATCTTTGTGTTGTCAATATCGTTTTTGATGGCTGTAATGAATATACCTTCGTGCTTTTCTCGAGTAGCTGTATCGATGCGTCAACACTGTCTTCAATGCAGGCAAGTCCTCTTCCTCCCTCCTTTCTTGATACATATAATCTGTCAAGGTCATCTCTGGGATGTAATGCCTTATGCATGGTCATTAGTTTTCTTCAAAAAGAGTCCCGAATATCTAGCGAGGGATACAGGCCAGGTATTTATTCCTTTGATAAGGTTTCTGCTACATAGTTTTGTCTCGGGTAGCTTTCTGGTTCTCCTGAGATATTCTTTCTTAATTTTTTCTTTCATCTCCCCTTGTTTGATGGTGTCAGCTTCCAAGCTGCTTACGTATCTGTAAGTTTCGTTTTCTCTGGGCGTTCTAATCTTGTATTGATTTGGTAGTTGCATTCCGTCAGTCAGATGTCGTTTGCCACTTTTCATTACTAGCGCAGCACATTTTTCAATGCCAAATTCCATTCCTATGTCCTGACTGTATATTCTAACTGCGTATATTAGAGTTTCCAGTTCTTTTTCATTTTTTGCGAATAGTTTGATGTCATCCATGTACATTAGGGGATTACTCTTTTCTTGCGATCTACTAAGTTTGTATCCGGCTGCTTTTTTTCTGAGTAAATAGTTAAGTGGCATCATGGCAATTATGAATAGTAACGGTGATAGTGCTTCTCCTTGAAATATACCTCTTTGGATCTTTGCTTCAGCTAAGCTTCTTCCTCTTGCTGTCAATTCCACTAGGTTTTCATGGTTTTCTTGATAAAGTTTATGACTTCATCTGATATTTTGTACATTTTGAGGCAGTTCATTATCCAGCTTTGCGGAACCATATCATATGCCTTTTTGTAGTCAATCCTGGCCATAGCTAGATTTTTCCGTTTGGTTTTGTTCTCATTTAGGATGTGTTGATCTATGTAAAGTAACTCTGCTGTGCCTCTGGATCCTTTACAGCATCCTTTCTGCTCCTCAGGGAACAATCCATGGCTTGTTAGCGAGTAATAAACTTCTTCTTTTATTCATGCTGTTAATATTTTCCACATGATCGGTAGGCAGATAATGGGTTTGTACTTATTTGGGGTGGTTCCTTTGCTTGGGTCCTTTTGGATCAATTTGGTCTTTTCTTTGGTCATCCATTCGGGTACGTATACTCCTTGTAGGCATCTGTTCATTTCTAGTGCTAATCTGTCGTGGTGTACAATTTATTAGTATTGAATTGGAATACTTGGAAACATATAACTGTGCAAATTATTTATATAAAGAATAGTTGAAGCTAAAATTACTTATAAATGATCATTATCATTAGTTACTCGAATCCATATATTTGCTTACAAAAGACTGACTTCAGCATAAATAACGCAACAAGGTTTGACATGCCGTAAACCAACTGAACAGGATAGATAGATAGATAGATATCGAAGGAGAGAGGAAGAAAAAAGAATTCTATTGTAAAATAAGGACAATAAATACATAATTTTCTCGAATGTATTTTAAATAGAATTTATTCAATTTCTGATCTTGACATCTAAATTCGTTTTAAAATATATAATTAGAATATCTTGATAAAGCTGCAAGCTCTCTTACAAATAATGAAATCTCTAATAACGTTTTGCTAGAAATGATGCCTGACGTCACCCGAGTGAATGGAATAATATCATACATAGCAGTATTCTAAGAAATGTGTTCTATGATATGTTTCTTCTGAATTTATTTGTTTGTGTATTTTTTATTTATTTATTTATTTATTTTATTTGTTTATCGTTTCTTACAATCTGACTTTTAAAAAAATCTATATCCAAATGCTAAATAAACAAAATGAAAATATGAAGACATTTAAGAATTTTACAGTTATTTTTTAATTTTTCATTTTATCTTATTTTATTTTATTTTACTTTATTTTTAATGGTTTTCTTGTACAGGTTATGCACAACAATTTTGCTTATATTATGAAAATATAGCATA
Source organism: Sepioteuthis lessoniana (assembly GCA_963585895.1). Lineage (NCBI taxonomy): Eukaryota > Metazoa > Mollusca > Cephalopoda > Myopsida > Loliginidae > Sepioteuthis > Sepioteuthis lessoniana. Next base: position 60,706,709 of record OY757918.1, read on the forward strand.
ATATATAAAGGAAACGTAACTCAACATGTGTAAATGTATCTCCCTGGGGTGTTTTTTTTGTTTGTTTGTTTGTTTGTTTGTTTGTTTGTTTGTTTGTTTGTTTGTTTGTTTGTTTGTTTTTGCGGGGGTACCTACACTGAGACTCTACCCGTTCACTTCAAAAGTACCCATAACTCGGTGACCGAATCGACTCGAATTAATTTCATTTTCAGCGCCGGACAAATCTAAGGGCACCTTATCGTAGAAAGTTTATGCTAAAATGACCCGTTTACCTTATAATTTACTTACAAATACACAAACGCAGAGAGTTAATATGATAATTGATAGTTAAATAAATAAAATATGTGAAAAAATTTCAAATATGTTTTAATTACTACGAGGACCTTTTTTTTCAGAAAAAAAACAAAATTTTTTAAAATTATTTTGCTATATATAAATGTATTCACATTTTTGGAAAATAATGTTGTGTTGACAATAAACCAGTTATCATTATCATTATTAGTTACCGTTTCAATAACTTGTTGTCATACTTTACTAAATAAGCCAGTAGGGTTTAGACCGACGGGGTGGGAAGAAAATAATTTTCCCGTTTTGAGGCAGCAAGTCTTTTACTTGGAAAGCAGCCAACAGCAACATCTTTTCTGATTGGTGAATAATCATGTGATAACGTAGAAAAGTGTAAAAAATAGATTTTTCTTTTTTACTTCGTCATTATGTGGTGACGTAGAAAATGTGACAAAAAACAAATAAACACACTTCAGTAATTATAAAGCAGAGATTTTAATGTTTTGATATACATCAAGAATCTTTTTCATCAGTAATGATATGCTTTATCTGTCTCATTATAATGTTTGATAAAATATATATATGATTTATACAGAAAATATTTTGTTTCAATAATTAAAATACTCTTAGGAAATAAAACAATTTCCAAATTTTTAACAATTATGTGGTTTCTTTGTTTAATAACATAACTATCTTCGTTAGTTATTTAATGCCAAAGACATCCTTGTAGAACACTAATTATACTATTTAACCCACATCCGGGTGATAAGGGGGTTCAAATAATAATGTGGGTTCCTCGTTCGTGCTCATCGTGATCATTATAATTTATCAAAGGAGACAACTATTAAATGTGAATAATAAACTTCTGCTTTTTATTCATTTACACTTAAATATGATATAGATAGATTATGATATAAAATAGATATAAATAAAATCATATTAACCGTAAAAGAGGGGAAAAAATGAAAAGATTACTAATTGCATCATAACTTTTTTAATGGTTACATTATTTCACAAATATTATAATTTTCATTTTCTTTTCCGTTTCCAAGGTAAGTTTTTTTTATATTATAAAACAAAATATTAGAATATAAAAATATATTGTTGATCACTTATACCTTCAAGACAAATTTCAAAATTGAACAAAAATCTTCCGAAGTGAGAAGTTTAAAAAAGAATTCTGTTTCCTTAATGAATACCAAAAAATGTTACTTTTAGAAATATTTTTATTGCATGTCGAAACATTTTTGATGGCTTTTAGCGATATTTTTATGGCTTTTAGCAACATTTTTGATGGATTTTAGCAATGTTTTTGATGGCCTTTAGCAATATCTTTTTTAAAGTCCGTCGGAGTTCCATTATAACAGATTTATTCATTATTTAACGGAGAGTGGATAAACAACGCTGAAAGAACTAGTTCCCACCAGATCAGTGAAGTTAAGCAGCGATGAACGTTCTTAGTATGTAGATAGGTGACCACTCCGAATCAATAAGCACAGTAAGAAATTTAAGACCTGTGTCAGACGAAGCAAATCGTAGCATTAACATATTTATCAAATTATCAGGGGTTGATGGGAACGCTGAAAGTTAACCTCAGCAATTCAGTTATTTTTTGACTAATTATAATATATATGTTATGAATAAGAAATTACTTTGATATCAGCGGCTGACTTAAGTGAGTTTTTTTAATAACATTTTTGTGTCGTGTAAGAAAGAGAATGACACTAACGTGTTCATTTTTCTAACTTCCAAGTTTTTTTTTTCTTTTGGTTCGGAAACAACACTGTGCAGTATATGAGAAAATTTAAAGAACACTTCTAAAATTTCTCTCTGATGATGGAGCTGGAATATTTGCATCAATCTAACAAACCATTATATCCTCCCATACAGAAAGAAAGAAAGAAATGATTGATTTATTGACTGATTGATTTTAACAGCATGTCAACTCTGCTAGGGTTATTTACCTCAGAAGTTAGGGAATTGTGTTCATTATATTTTTTGTGTGAGTTGTCTCTTAATACGATTTTTTTTCTTATTTTGGTAGGTCCTATCGAATACGAATATTTTTTTAAACGGATCTATTTGACGCATATACGGGACCCTAACAGGTATCACCTGGGAATAATGGCTCTGGAGGTGTACTCGAGACTCCCTGAGTTCAAAAATTCGAGCCTCACTCTCAAATGTAGTTTTATGTCATACCCAGGATATCCCTTGTTTTTTTTTGGGGGGGGGTCTAACCCCTTTGCCACAGTATACAATCAGTGTATTCTAGGCCCCGCCGACTGAGCAAAGAAAGAAAGAACAAAGAAAGGAAGAAAGAAAAAAAGAAAAAGAAAAAATTCAAAGCATGAATAATGCTCATGAGCATTTGTGAAAATTACAAAAATTCGAGTAAGCATTAAACACTGACACACACGCACATATATAAACTCACATATGAAGACACATCCATTCAGAAAAATTTCATCAACACAAACATAAGCACACAAATCTATACACATATAAACACATTCAAATAGCCATATGTACGAGGCCTGTTCAAAAACTCATCATTCTAAATATCTCCAGTACTGATTGCGCGGCCTTGATGTAATTTTGCAATCAATCAAGGGAGACCTTACTGCAGACATATTCATGTGGGATGATAGAGGTGACCGTGATATCCCAATATTGAAGGATTATCTCATTCATGGTGAATATGCATCAAGTTTTACTTGAAACTTAAACATTCGTCAGCAGAAACGAGCAGAAAAACGCTTAATAGAGGATGATTCGCTGAGTTGATCTCCGATAAAAATTTGGTCCCAGCGCTTAAAATTTGATCGAAAATCCGTTGATAGTGATTCACACATATTCGGGAAGGTTTTCAACAATCCGATCACACTAACACATCTTGAGTAGAGCTTCTTTTTTTTTTTTTTTTTTTTTTGCAAAAGATTGCATCAACAATCTCAAAACACTCCTAGCAACTTTTGGCTTCTGCTAGCGAAAGAAGTTTTCAGACAATGAATGAGATTAAAGAAAATATGATGGTCACTAAAGAGGATTTTGCAGACTATTCAGAAAAAGATAGATTGGTATAAGTGTTTTCTGTGCGAAAGGGAGTAATGTGTGTGTGTGTGTGTGTGTGTAAACTGGAAGAGCGGGCGGTTAAGAGAAACATAACATTTTTTTTCTTGCTAGCACATTTTTATTTGTTCAGATGCTCCTACAAATATTCATATATTCTCTACTAAACGCTATACGTATTTGTGTAGTTATTTTGTCTAATAACTTTCAATGAAGTAAATAATGGATACGAAGCAAAGTTAACTTTTAAAGTTGTAAAGCTGGTTTCAATTCAGGGTTTTCTTTCTCCTAGACTGGTTGCCTTACCAAGGCTAAAGAATCCGGTTTGCCCTGCTATTTTATCCATTGCTGGAGAGTGGAAGAACAGACGGATTCATACCTTTGCCAAGAGCATTTAACGTGAAGTGAAACGAAATAATCTTGTCCAGGATTTTAACTCGGGTCGCCGATTCCATTTCCCATTACGCTAAGCGCGTCTCACAGTATTCACCGTAGGTTAATAGTTGGGTCAGTGTAAAATAATTTGGTTTAATCTATTCATTTATTCACAACAATCAATAATACCTCTGTAGTAAACTAAATTCATAGAATTTGTATGGAAAATAAATGAACACAACTTTATTAAATTTTTATGAAAGTCTTAAGTAGTATAGCGCATAATCATGGTTACCAAAACAGACCATATTGAAACTGGCGTTTTCCTGAATAATTAACGTAATGTTCTAAATTGATGTTATGGTTACGTGATTATTATGATAGTAAAAAAATTGTTTTTTAAAGAATTTGTTTATTATTTGTTTATTATGATAGTAAAAAATTTGTTTATTACCCTTAAGTACAGGCTATTTATTGTTTTTTTTTTTTTCATCTACTTTACAATAGTTTGTAGAAAATTGTCTGTTAATATTCTTATACATTAAATTTTGTCATTTTAACGTTAATAAGAAGTTGCCCTAAATGAACAATTCATCAGTAAACTGTGAATTCCTAAAGAATATTTACGATAATAATAATTTCAAAAATATTTGAAAACTCGCATGGTAAAAAAAATCTGATCAAATATAATCCTCATATCGAATTTTCGACAGTATAAAAGGTATGATCAAAAAATATCGAATTTGAAGCTTTTAATTTTCTCAATTGAGAAATGTTGAAATTAAAGAAATATATATGCCCAGCAGAGCAACTTATTTAGTAGTGTGATGATTTTTAGACGTCTAGATGTCAGTTTAGACGACTGGACGAACTCTGGACGGGTAAGTATCAATTTTTAAAAGATTATGAAATTGGTCTCTACTTTTAGAACGAAATGATTTTGTGAAACACAGGATTATGCAAGTGCAAGACCCTACATATTCATCAGATCTAGTTCCGTTCGATATGCTTTGTAAACTGAAAATTCACTTTAAGATTTGCAGACATGGTGGACATTAAAAGCAATTTGATATAAAAAGAAGAGTATCATAAGTGCTTTAACCATAGAAAAACTCGCTAGAATGGAGAGTATAACTATGTTTAGTGCCAAACTGGCTATTTTGAAGAAAATTAACATTCCATTCATTGTTCATTTCTATCTGGGTAAATACAACTTTATTCTCGATACTTTTTTACGCAACAAGTAGCCATTGGCTTAAGTTGCTGCTTTATTTTTTCATCGGTGTCAGTAGTCGCCGTTAGAGCTCAAAATTTCGAGCCGGAATTTCAAATGCTGCTTTTTGTGGCTAGTAGTTGAAACAGTGACAAAAAAAATCTGCCTTTTTTCCCCTCTGGGTTCGTGCTGGCTTAAACTAAGATTGATGAATTTTATATGCACATGCACATACAATTTTCTTTATATATATATATATATATATACAAATACAAATATGAAAGCCTAGATACACACACGTTCTCTCTCTCTCTCTCTCTCTCTCTCTCTCTCTCTCTCTCTCTCTCTCAAACACGCACACATGCTCAAACACACACACACACACACACACACACACACACACTTCTAACACGCGTTGCCTATTTCGACTTCTCAAGCGTGAACAAATGGAATTGAACACAACTCTGTCACAACACTTAGCGTTATTTCTCTTCACTCTTAACAAGCGTTCTGACCTTTTCTTTACAAATGACGGACCCCGAATGTTAAACCAATTGTTGTAAGTGTCTGGAAGAAACAAGTTTCACGTCAAAGGGTCTTGCTCAGAGGTCTCCATCGCGACGCTGACAATGAACCATGACCCGTAAAGTTGTCATTAGCGAGTATAATTTTTATGCAGTAAACTATATACGAAGTGTGAAAGGTTCAACTTGTCGGGGATAAATATGTATGGTGGCGACAATATTAGTCCCTATAATAACACAGTGTGAAGTGTGCGTTTTCCTACTGAATTGAATAGAAAGAAAATTCAGAAAACCTTAGAGATAAGTACATTTCTAAGTTCAATAAAAAAAAAACTGTCGATCTTTTCATAATTTGACTTGAAGAATATATATATATATATATATATATATATATATATATATATATATATATATATATAGTGTGTGTGTGTGTGTGTGTGTGTGTGTGTGTGTGTGTGTGTGTGTGTAACATTTGTAAACTTATCTCACTACTTCGACTTTCACGTTTATACGATCCTCAGGTGAACGACTCAACTCTAATGACGTATATACATTCTCTTTATCATATTTTGCTAAAAACCATTGACAAGGTTCTTTTTTTAAATTTTTCTTATCGAGTTAAGAGATTTCTTAATTTCGGACAATTTTCATATGAAAATATAAAAATTGTCTAAAAAATTCTCCACGAACGCCTTCTATCATTAATGATCATTCATTTTCAAGGGTGAAATCAAGATGTTTTTTCCTTCTTTAAAATTCCGTGAAACATTTATTTTTTTTATATCTGAGATGTTTACAATCCAGAGAGTAGAGGCATTATGAATATTTGTACAGTATCTCTTGTAGTTTCGATAAAAATAAGAGGCATTACTTTCAGAGCATCCTATATATATATATATATATATATATATATATATATATATGCTTATCTTTATTACTTTATAATGAAAGTCATTCTTTCTTTCTATCTTTCTTTTTCATTGCACTCTTTCTTTCTTATTTAAGTGTAGCGTATTACTTGACACAAGGCCAGAAATATGACCACAAAATCAAGATTTAATTCACGATTAATTGATCTGCCAGGAGACTAAAAAGCTAACAATTACATCACATTGAAATATCCAAGTTATGGAAATAAGTTTGAAGTATTACCACTTCATTACCATAACTCCCAGGTCCACTCTGACTCGGAGTCGTAGTGCCTGTTAGGATCCTATCTCTGAGTCAAATATATCTTTTCTGAAACTATTAGTATTAAGAACGAATCCTTGAAACCTTATCACTGTGTGCAGGTTGCTTGTATTAGGAAAGTTTAATTGAGGTTATAATTGTTTACAAAGGGTTATTAGTAGTTGTTACTTGAAACTATATAACTGATTGAAATACTTGAAGCCATACAATTGTGTACAAAATATTAGTATTTTATGGGAATACTTGAAACCAAATTGTGTGCAGATTATTAGTATTACTTAAGAATACTAGAAATAAATTATTGATATTAACAAGAAATTGTTACTTGAAAACATACAATTGCAAAAAAGACTGACTTTCAGCATTAAATAAACCAGAAGTGTTTATTATGTAAATATCGAGTAATTTTAAACAATGATCAATTTGAAAATTTGTTACTTAACTCAATCCACATTATATTATATATGAAAATGGATACATTTTATTGATACTACGTTCGGATTGAGAAATGAAAGTAATTAAACTAAACAATTTCAAATGTTCAGGAACATTCTTAAATGCGTATAAAATTAGATTGTTATACAACCGGAAAAACATCAGGAGCCTAATCTTTATTAAAATATTTCTAGCCTTAGCGGAAATAAAATCTCAAAATAAGGCAGCAAATATAAACAATAAAGGTGGTACAGGAAAACCTAAAATTAGTTCAAGTTGTTTGTTCGAGAAATATGGCATAAAACAGCAAGATAACAGACTTTAATTAACTTAAAAACTTACGGGGTTTTTTTTGGGGGGGTTGTGACAAACTATTCATGAACAGTCACCGTGACTGCTCTCGGTCACATCTGTGTCAGGCGCGCAGATAATAAACTACCCCTGGGTCTGGTATAACCACAATATACCACCCATGATAAAAATGTTGAATTAAAATATGACACAACGTGGGACCCAGGCAATAGGCTTAGGTGTCATGATCAGCAGGTGCTCTCCTGATAGCCAACATGGGACACCTGATCGTCATTCTGCGAATGTTGGCTGTTCCTTTTTCAGGTACACGAATGACGACTTAAGGAACCACATCAACCAGAGACGCAAACAAAAAAAATGGACAAAGGAAGACAACTAATTTGCATTACACTGCTATTTTATGAGCAACCCTACAAAAGGAGGATAGAGGAAAAGAATGATAGAGATCTGCTAAGAATGCACTACTTTTCAGACAACAAGCCAAAGACTTGCCGACCAAGTCAGAACAATAATAAAAAAAAATGTTGGTTTTCTAACCTTGAAATACTAGAAATACACCAGAAAATAAATAATGAACAACATGGTAATACAGTACCAGACACATCAAGGATTAACAAGCAAAAACAGCCTAACTGAAATGAACCACCAAAAATGGAAACGCCACTCAACCAAATAACGTGCAACCAGACAAACGAGAACAAATACTAACACAAGAACAAAAGGTTAATCTAGAAAATTTAAAGTGAATTATGAACGAGGAAAAGACTACCTTACCACTACTAAGAAACATAGAATGGAGAACGGTTAAGACTAAACGAATGAAATAAATCAAGTACTATCTTACATATCAACAAATAATATAACCGAATTGAATGAATTAATCTATGCTGGGGGGGAATTATTTTGTGAGAAAATTGGGATCCCCTCAAAAAGCACGATGAAAAAATCAAAACCAGGATCGGAAATTCGAATGGAAACGAAGATAAAAATCTAAGAAAACTGGCCAAAATGATAAAGCAAAGGAAAGATGCTAGAATAAGTAGAGACAAAAAGGAAAAGGCAATACAATAAAAATAACAATTACAACTTGAGGAAATAAACCAGAAAGTCCTGGCGAAAGAAGGAAGATCATAGAGACATCGACAAAGGGAAAAACAATATAGACAAAACAGGGCATTTCAAAACAACGGAAGAAATTTCTACCAACAAACCGGGAGGAGATGACACGAAAACATACCAACAACCGCAAGAGAAACCAAACGATTTCGGACTAAAATATGGCAACCAAAAAAAAAAAAAAAAACATAGCGAAAAAGCCAAATGGATAAACAATATGACAAAAGAATTAGAAGGGCTCGAAGAAGGCCCGAAAGCGGAAATACACATCAAGTAATACAAAACGACACTAAAAAAATATCAAACTGGAAAACATCTGGTCATGACGGAATCCATTGTTTCTCGTTCAAGAAATTCACCTTCATTCACGACAGACTAGCACTAGAAATGAACAGATGCCCACAAGGAGTATACGTACCCGAATGAATGACCGAGAAAAAAAACCATTGATCCAAAAGGACCCAAGCAAAGGAACCACCCCAAATAAGTACAAACCCATAACCTGCCTATCGATCATGTGGAAAATACTAACAGCACGAATAAAGGAAGAAGTTTATTACTCGCTAACAAGCCATGCATTGTTCCCTGAGGAGCAGAAAGGATGCTGTAAAGGATCCAGAGGCACAGCAGAGTTACTTTACAATAGAATTCTTTTTTCTTCCTCTCTCCTTCGATATCTATCTATCTATCTATCCTGTTCAGTTGGTTTACGGCATGTCAAACCTTGTTGCGTTATTTATGCTGAAGTCAGTCTTTTGTAAGCAAATATATGGATTCGAGTAACTAATGATAATGATCATTTATAAGTAATTTTAGCTTCAACTATTCTTTATATAAATAATTTGCACAGTTATATGTTTCCAAGTATTCCAATTCAATACTAATAAATTGTACACCACGACAGATTAGCACTAGAAATGAACAGATGCCTACAAGGAGTATACGTACCCGAATGGATGACCAAAGAAAAGACCAAATTGATCCAAAAGGACCCAAGCAAAGGAACCACCCCAAATAAGTACAAACCCATTATCTGCCTACCGATCATGTGGAAAATATTAACAGCATGAATAAAAGAAGAAGTTTATTACTCGCTAACAAGCCATGGATTGTTCCCTGAGGAGCAGAAAGGATGCTGTAAAGGATCCAGAGGCACAGCAGAGTTACTTTACATAGATCAACACATCCTAAATGAGAACAAAACCAAACGGAAAAATCTAGCTATGGCCAGGATTGACTACAAAAAGGCATATGATATGGTTCCGCAAAGCTGGATAATGAACTGCCTCAAAATGTACAAAATATCAGATGAAGTCATAAACTTTATCAAGAAAACCATGAAAACCTAGTGGAATTGACAGCAAGAGGAAGAAGCTTAGCTGAAGCAAAGATCCAAAGAGGTATATTTCAAGGAGAAGCACTATCACCGTTACTATTCATAATTGCCATGATGCCACTTAACTATTTACTCAGAAAAAAAGCAGCCGGATACAAACTTAGTAGATCGCAAGAAAAGAGTAATCCCCTAATGTACATGGATGACATCAAACTATTCGCAAAAAATGAAAAAGAACTGGAAACTCTAATATACGCAGTTAGAATATACAGTCAGGACATAGGAATGGAATTTGGCATTGAAAAATGTGCTGCGCTAGTAATGAAAAGTGGCAAACGACATCTGACTGACGGAATGCAACTACCAAATCAATACAAGATTAGAACGCCCAGAGAAAACGAAACTTACAGATACGTAAGCAGCTTGGAAGCTGACACCATCAAACAAGGGGAGATGAAAGAAAAAATTAAGAAAGAATATCTCAGGAGAACCAGAAAGCTACCCGAGATAAAACTATGTAGCAGAAACCTTATCAAAGGAATAAATACCTGGCCTGTATCCCTCGTTAGATATTCAGGACTGTTTTTGAAGTGAACCAGAGAAGAACTTAAGCAAATGGTACAAAGAACAAGAAAACTAATGACCATGCATAAGGCATTACATCCCAGAGATGACGTTGACAGATAATATGTATCAAGAAAGGAAGGTGGAAGAGAGCTTGCCAGCATTGAAGACAGTGTTGATTCATCGATACAACTACTCGAGGACTTCATAGAAAAGCACGAATGAAGACTTATTACAGCCATTAAAAATGATACTGACAACACGAAGACCAACAGAATGACAATAACTAGAAAGGAAAAATGAGAAGAAAACAACTCTTTTTAAACGACTAATAAGTAACATCTCAGACGAGAAAACCTGGACGTGGCGAAGAAAAGGAAACTTTAAAAGAGAAACAGAATCTCTCCAAATAGGAACTCAAAACAATGCCATAAAAAACAATCATATCAAAGCGAGAATAGATAAGACACAACAAAATAGCAAATGTAGGTTATGTGTTGATAGAGACGAAAACATCAATCACATAATAAGCGAATTGCAGCAAATGAGCACAGAAGGAGTATAAGACTAGACACAACTGGGTGGGGAAGGGGATTCACTGGGAGATGTGCAAGAAATTAAAATTTGACCATACAAACGAATGGTATATGTACAACCTAGTATCTCTCCTAGAGAATGACTCACATAAACTCCTATTGGACTTTGACATACAAACGGATCACCTAGTCTCGACCAGAAGACCAGACCTTATAATTATCAACAATAACAAAAAAAGAGAACTTGCAAAATTGTAGACTTTGCTGTCCCGGCTGACCACTGAATAAAACTGAAAAAAAGTGAAAAGAAGAATAAGTACTTTGACCTTGCTAGAGAATTGAAAAAACTATGGAACATGAAGGTAATAATTATACCAATTGTGATTGGTGCTTTTGGTACAGTCACCGAAGGATTATTAAAGGGACTGGAGGACTTGAAAATAAGAGGACGAGTGGATACTATCCAATATACTACATTATTGAGGACAGCCAGAATACTGAGACGAGTCCTAGAGACTTGAGGAGACTTTCTGTCACTCAAACTTCAGTGAGAGAGTTTTACACATCACTGTTAACTGAGTTAAGGAATTTTCGTATTTTGGTTTGGTGCTTAATTTAATTCGACGCATAATTTCACCCAATCAGGATGACTTATCCTATTCAACCGGACCACCTTCCGGGCAGCACAAACTGGGGAAAAACCGTCAAACACTCTCTTTGGGCTGAACAACTCCGTTCAGTGCAGACGTCTCGTTGGCTGTTCTTCAATAGCAGCAGCAGCAGGATGGACACATGAGGGAACCTATCTAATTTATGGATCCCTTGCGTCTATTTCTCTTAGACCAAGGGATCCCAGTTGAATATGCATTAGACACATTCAATACGCCACACACAGGAACAACTTTATTTCACCCCCAAAATTGGCTATGTCGATTGCGATGTCTAATTCCGCTCCGGCACCAAGCGACTACTTCACCTCTGGGCAACATTTTCTGGAAACATTCCGCTTCTCCCCAAAACAACCAGAAACACAAACTCACGGTGACTCCAAAGTTTATTTCCTCCAACGGTAAACATGACTTTCGCTAAATCTAATCTACTGTAAGACAATATATCTTTACAAGAAAATACGCTGTAATTCCTTCCTTTTCTCTTTTGGTACTCTGAGCATGTACATTTTTTTTTTTTTTGCTTTGTTTTGTTTTTTTTTGGGGGGGGCAACAAAAGATATATTTGCCGCCGAATAAAATCGACACTGACTCAAACTACAAGTATCATAAAAACTCCTGTATTTATGTGCATTAAACGTGAACGTTTTTAAAACAAAAATAAATCTCAAAACTTGGCTTACATTATACATAAGATAATCTTTTTAAAACTTGTTTTTTCCCTTATCAACAATTTTCCTCTCTTTAATAAACTGCATAATTTGAATGATTACTTTAAGAATAAAAATGAAAGATGGCTATAATTCTCTTGTCTGTTTAGTGTTTTATTGAGTATTGTGTCTGCCAAGAAATCATTTACAGCGAATATCGTAAAAAAATACAGCTATCTCTTGGGAAGGCGATTTATAATATTACGAGTTATATTGACGAAATAAACAGGAACGAGACCCAAAAGGATGAAAGATGTGACGATGTAGGAAAGTTCTAAGTGAAATAAAAAAAAAGGTACAAGGGTCCTGAGTATGACACTAAACTACATTCAGTGATAAGGTTTTGGTTCTAGAGTTCTAGGGTGTGTAGAGTGGCCTTTCATTGCTATTACACCCAGATCCACTAAGTCTAGAGCAGTAGTATCTACTAGGGTTTTATCAATGGATAAAGCCATGTGAAAATTAATCAATGGATGAAGCTATGTGAAAATTCATCAATGGATGAAGCTATGTGAAAATTGTTTTAGACAGGAATAATAGATACCGTTTAACTGTATGTAAACTATTTGTATTAAGAACAATTACTTGAGGCCTAATAGCTTCAAGTAACTGTTCTTAATACAAATATTTTTCAAAGAATTGTTTACTAAGAATTATTATTACGAAGAATTATTATTAATTGCTTGAAACTATATAATTACTTGCAAATTATTGATGTTAGATAGGACTATTTGAAATTACATAACTACATGAAAACAAATGATGATCACCAGATATGGATAATTACTTTAAACCATATAATTGAGTATAAATTATTAGTATTAGATAGGAATACTTGATACCATATAACTGTGCTAGCAAATGATTGTTATTATAGCCAGTTAAAAAGGTTTACAGTGGAATGTTGGAATTATAAATAGTTATGATCACAGTAGAATATTTACAAATAAATCAAATTTCCAAACCAAACCAAGCTTACTTTTTGCTCAGCGCCATCTTGACAAGGATTCAAGCTAATTGGCCAAAGTAAACAATTTACTCGTGAAATGTAAACAAACATCCGAATAATAATAATAATAATAATAATAATAATAATAATAATAATGTGACGATTATACCAATTGTGATTGGTGCTTTTAGCACAGTAACTAAAGGATTATTAAAGGGACTGGATGACTTGGAAGTTGGCGGACGAGAGGAGACCATCCAAACGACAGCATTATTGAGAACGGCCATAATACTGAGAAGAGTCCTGGAGACTTGAGGAGAGTTGCTGTCTCTCAAACTCCAGTGAAAGACCATCAGTTAACGTTGATGTGAAAAGCTCTAATGAGTAAATAACAATAATAATTGGAAATGTGTTTAGTTTTGTAAACTGTATATGAAGGGATTCCTCATTTTTTTTAGTTGACTGTTGTATTGCATGTGACGAATCATTCATATCCAGTGTCGTCCTCGCCACTGCTGCTGAAACGCATTACCTTACTGCCTTACTATGCTCTCATTTATTAGTTGGATGTTCTCTTTTTGAATGTTTGGTGCTAAAAGGTTTTCCTGTTCTTTTTCGAATGAGTGCCTTATAGTCTTGTTGCTGAAAGAATTTCAAACTATTGTCTGACGCAGGAATATTTTGACTGTTTTGGTCCCGAACTCATATTTTGAACCAATGAGAATATTTCATGCCATTCTGCCCGGGTCACTTCCCCGGGCAATTATAAAAAGGCGAGGTAACATTCTTTCACCCTCTTCCATGCAGGCCTTTCGAGCTGGACAGACCTGTCCTGTCTTCCTCTTCTCGCTTCTCTACTGGCTAGCAACAGGACAAGCCAGTCAACATAGCAGAGAACACATTCTCTCTTCGCTTCCTAGCAGCAGGAAAGACCAGCCAACATGTGAGACCACATTCACTTTTCTTCATAGACTTTTCTTCACTAACTCTCTCTCACATATTTTGAGCAGTCCACTACGCCCCATGAGGAGACCTCATCTAATTTATGGACCGTTGGTGTCTGGGAAATCATTCTTTCATCATTCATCTTGCCTTCTAAACCAACGGATCCTCAGAGAAACAAATTGGATATTTTTCGACTCCTGTTCTGAATTCAGCATTTTAATTCCTGCCCTGACGACAGCATCTCAACTCCTGCTTTGACTTCAGCATTTTATTTCCTGTCCTGACGACAGCATCTCAATTCATGCTCTGACATTCAGCTATTTTATTCCTTCTCAACTCTACAACATTTGTTCCTATGCTTCCTGCGACTTACAGCACAAGGGTTCCTTTTGTTTCCAGCTGTAAATAAAACTTCCAAATTGAAAACTATTCATATTTCGTCAACTCATTTGTTCTTCCTTTTAATATAACAAGAGGTAACAGAACTCTACAACCTCAACCGTCATTTGTATAAATGCTAATATTATCTGTTCTCATGTTATAGTTTGTTTTTTGTTTTGTTTTATTTTGTTTTGTTGCTTTTTTATTTACTAAACATACGTTTATTACTGCAGCGAGGATTCAATGGTTCACTTCTGTTTTCTGGTCAGACGATATTTTTCCAGGCAGCTGCTCAGTTGCTACTTAAAATAAGGCAAAAAAAAAGACAAAAAAAGTTTCGGTTAATGGCGGGAAGTTTAAACCTCTGCTGTCATACCACAAACACCAGCTTCTGAACAAGACAATGGTGTTGGAGCTATTAATTTTGGAGAGACCTTCGACGTGTAAACTCGTGTGCTCAATCCAGTGTTGTTATTGTACCTCGTTGTAATTTCTGTTGAAATATAGAGGACACTTTACTTTCGGAGAGCCTCTCATATATGTAGGGAGCTTCTTTATATTATTCATTTTTCGGAAAAAATTTTCGGGTTCCGTAAAAACTGGATTTTTCACTGGTTTCATAATTCTGGATTGGCTGTGAAAGCGCTACGATTGTAACGTGTCTTAGACTGGAGCCCATTCCTATCCAGGTCAACAACTGGCTTAAATTCAAAGTTTTCTGTCTCTTAGACTGATTGCCGAAATAAGGCAAAAAGGGTATTAGCGCTATGTGAAATGCAAACTGCCTCATTCAAGATTTGAACTCGGATGTCCGATTTCATTTTCTATGACGACAACTGTAATTTCTTTCGTTCTTCTCATTCTAAATTAAACTAAATCATGGTCGCCTCAGGTGGTGTAATGGTTAGCAGGCTAGACTAACAAACCTTCACGAGTGAATTCGAATCGCATTTGTCGCCCCATTCATACGGCCTTCAGCCACATCAAGCTTGGTAAATTCCTAAAGCAAACCGAATTATGCAGTTGTGAAGTTTATTCTACAGGGTATTTAAAAATGTTTCTGTGGAAGTTTCTTTATGATTTTAAAGTCTCCACCAGTTCACTCTCCTTATTAACATGTTAGAATCTTCCCCAGATGGTCTCTGCTTTTCTAATAAAGATACTTCCATAGAAATATTAACTTTTTTTGATCACCAGAATACGTTGACAGGGATGGTGAACACATGAAGACTGTTTGAAATTATATCATAAAGTTACTCCCATAAGAGAGTTAACATTTTTATCACCGGGTTTTTTTTTGGGGGGGGGCGGTAATTATATCAACTTTGAATAAATACGAGCGATTAAGATGATTTGTAAACAAAGTAATCAGATTTTTTTAAATGTAATGATGTTCAAAATTTTGGTTGTGTTGAATTAAGAAAACGACGTCACTTCAGCGTTTCAAACGAGCCATCTTGCGAGTCTCCAGTTGTAAAAATTGTATCCATAATTCATTTTACACAGCTTATCTAATATCGACTTGTTAACCCTGTTTTTCTTTATTATTTAAAACGTTTGAGTCTGCTTCGACCGGTCAAGTTTTTGCCCTAACAAACAGGAAAAAAGTAGAAGAAAAACAAGAATTTTAAAAAGAGAATTTTGTTAATCCTTCTTTCTTTTCTTTTCTTTTTTCTTTTTCATTTGTCCTGTCACAAACAATTGTTTCTTATTAATCCCCCATTTTTCATTCTTCTCTCTTTTCATTCTATTCAGACTGCCAGTTGTTTAAATCTTCGCACCACCTGGGAGTCGTGTTCAGGTTGCGATAAGCTTTTAAGACACTATATATTCATTATTTAATTCTCTCTCTCTCTCTCTCTATATATATATATATATATATATATATTTACCTAAAACTTCTGCTCGAGCAGGATTCGACACGAGGTCAATTTTTAAGCGGATTTTAACAGGTTTTTATTCAGTTTTCTTTCTCCTAGACCGGTTGCCATAGCAAGGTTAAAGAGCCCAGTATGCCTTACTGTTTACTCAAAACTGGAGGGAAAATAGTTGGATTCATACCTTTCTCTTTTAGCGCTATATGAAACACAAAATGCCTCTATGACAGTAACCTTTACCCCACGAGCGGACGCATATATATATATATATATATATATATATATATATATATATAAGTTCGTCCTTACTTCACCAGTAGTACTCAGCATGTCTTGTTCGTCTTACTTCGATGCTTAATAAGATGAGAGGCAGGTGGCTGTACAGATGTTTCCAGGACTAGTTCAAAAAAGCAAGTTGGATTCTTGTGTATTTCGTTTCTAGCTTTTTCTCTGAGTATTTCGTTAGATGGTTTGGTTTGGTTGGTTTTATGGCATATCAACCTTTGTAGGTTATTTAACGCCAAATCCATTTTTATGTAAATAATCTGTTCTATTGAAAACAGTTCAGTTTAGCATAAGTACACAGTTTAATTGTCAAAAACATTTCCATTTCAAACTATTTAAGCAGTTATATGTAATAATTCAGTTAAGTGTAAATACAGTTTTAATGTCGAAAAACAGTTCTATTTGAAATAATTCAGTTAAGCATAAGCACGCAGTTTTAGTGTAAGTACGGTTTAATTGTCAAAAACGTTTCTATTTCAAGCTATTCAGTTTACTCAATTCATTTTAGCATAAGTATGCTGTTAGTTCTATTTAACCCATAGATAGGGCCCTATCAGATGCTACCACTCCGGGCCAGAGTGGACCTGGGAGCAATGGCAATGAAGGGGTACTCCGCATTCCCCAAAGCTCCAGCACTGCTGGAACCTCACCATCAGATTGTTTAGTGTCATATCCAGGACACTCGTTAGGGAGGGTCTTACCCCTCTGCAGAGAAGCAGTCGGTGTATTCTACAGACCCAGCCGACTGGGCAATATTTCGTTAGAGACCAGATGGTTCAACCAAACAGTGGTACCGACATGGTCACAGCTTGGAAGATATTTCATTTTATTTTATCAAAGAGATCAGATTCCCTTATGATCCTGTCAATAATATCCCATGCCTTCCCTATGCATACGTTGACATTATAACTAATATCTAATAATATCCATTTTTATTGGAAATTAAAATTAGTCAAAATCTTTTGTTTAGAAGAAAATCAACTTTTTTGACAAAAGAACTTAACAAATATTTTTAGGGTTGTACATCTTTATGGACGTTATTGCATATATATATAGAGGTAATCCAGCTAAAACGTCACTAAAGGAGATTTTTATTAGAGCACTACACAGAAAAAGACATTAAAGACTAAAGCAATTTCCAGTCCAATTTGCAAATGAATGATAATTATGTGGTGTGTATAACATCATTTCTTAACCGTCCAAATTCTCGTTATAACGGCGATATTTAGAATCCTTCACTCCTGAAATAGAATCAATATCCTCATGGACAGCTGTTAAAATAGGAACCCAACGGGATCACAGACCGTCTTGTTTTAACAATTATATCTTCTTCTTCTTCTTCTTCTTCTTCTTCTTCTTCTTCTTCTTCTTCTTCTTCTTCTTCTTCTTCTTCTTTAACTTGATATCTATTACCTCTCTCGTTCTTATTTCAATTTCCCACCTGTCCCGAATGCATTTACATGAACACACACCTAGTTATATATTATAACACATACACAAGTCATTTGTACCTGGGTATTTTTCAGTCTACATTAGTGTACGCATACATATACACGAATGTCAATACCCACCAGTAAACACATGAATACGTGCCTTAAAAGAAAAGAAAGAAAAAAGAAAGAATCTTATTGCCTCACCCTGAAAATAGAGAACGGTGTAGATTTTTGCTCTTCTCTTATGCCGTCGGGGCAAATTTTACTTCTTGCTGCTCCTTTCGTTTTTAAACAATTGCTACAATTATCGGCTTTTCTTATTTGTGACAGTAAGCCGGTTTATGTCTTGGAGGCAATATTTCATACAATTGCAGTCCAGGTGTGTGCGTCCATGTAGGCGGATGACAGTTGAATATGGCCAATGTCCTGTTATATATATATATATAGATATATATATATATAGAGAGAGAGAGAGGTGTGAGAGAGAGAGACAGAGTGAGTGAGTGAGTGAGTGAGTGAGTGAGAGAAAATGGTGGAAATAGAGAGAGCGAGAGAGATGTGTGTGTGTGTGTGTGTGTGTGAGAGACAGAGAGACAGAGACAGAGACAGAGTGAGTGAGTGAGTGAGAAAAAATGGTGGAAATAGAGAGAGAGAGAGAGAGAGAGTGTGTGTGTGTGTGTGTGTGTGGTGGGCATGAAGTGACGTCGTGGAGAGAAACAGGAAGCTGATTGGGCAAATTTAGCATGCACTTGTAAACAACAGGACATTTTTACCACCAAGGTTGCACCAGTCAGTCATCGAGTACACATCATACCAGGATCTGGGCTCGTCATTTTTGTAAAGGGAGGCGATTATTATTGTATTAATACAAGTCATCAAATTCAATGCCGGAGGAGGAAGCAAAAGAGAAAATAAGAGACGAGGAAGTGGGGGTGTAATACAAAAGTGAAGTGAAGTGAAAGAAAGAAAGAAAGAAAGAAAGAAAGAAAGAAAGAAAGAAAGAAAGAAAGAAAGAAAGAAAGTGAAAGTAATGAAGACAAAACCGTTGAAAGATAAGAAAAGAGAAAGGAAATGTGAAAAAAAAGATAAGCACGAATAAGAAAGAAAATTTACGTAGAAAGAAAGAAAGAAAGAAAGAAAGAAAGAAAGAAGAGTGGTGGCTAAGAACAAACGATAGATAGATAGATAGATAGATAGATGAATTAAATGTATAGGATAAAAGAAATAAAAATGGTAGATCGACAAGCAGACAAGAAGAAAAAAAAGAAAGGAAAAGATGAGGGGAAGGGGAGGGGGAGGAGTCCAAGTCGGTGGCATGCAACATGCAACAGAGATGAGACAGACACACGAAAAGTACAAGAAAACGCCCAAGGGGGACTCAATATCTTTTTTATTCAGCGTCTAAGGTGACGGGTTGAGTAGGATATCTTTCGCGTCATGAATAACGCCTGCCACTTACAATCATTGTTCAACACCGCTCTCTTGGAGGGGGGTTGTCTTTTTTGTTTTTCTGTTTTTATTCCATCCTTTACTGTTGCCGTTGCCACTGACGGCTTCTTTTCTCTCACTCTCCCTCCTCTTCCTGAACCTCCAATACGATGCTGGTCGACTCTTGTTTCGTTTGCGTGTTGCTTGTTTTGTCTCTATGTCGCCGATAGTCCCAAAAACGTCTGCCCGTAAACATATCTTTAAAAGGTAAAATGAAAATAAAAATAAAAATAAATCACGAAAGAGGTTCTGAGCGAAAAGCTCCAAATAAAATCATTGAAAAACTAAATATCAGACAATGAAGAAATCTTTTGACTTAAGGTTTTAAAATATTTTTAAAAAGAAGATTGAGAATGAGATATGGGTATATAAATCGGTTTGGGGTGAAAGAAAATGACCCTTCCAAATTCGAACAAAACAGAAATCGGATACCGTAGTTATTCGTGTACCATAGTTATTAGGCGCTTTTTTCCATAACTTTAAACCAAGAAGTTAGGGGTACGTATAATGCATTCATGGTTTAGCTTCGTAAAACGAAGAACAAGATGAGGCCGATCCACACCGACAGCAGGCACGTTCGTGACTGCTAAGACAGATGCGAGACAGGCAGGCACGGTCGCAGCGAACGCAGCTAAAGGTTTGGTCAAGGTTTGATGGTATAGAGTTGCGGTTCCTCCTGTGCTTTTTGTCCCTGAGAGTGGCCCTGCGGTTGTTTTCAAAGGAGGTGACATGGTTAGCGATGAGACGCCAGGCAACGGTTCGCAGCTAGGGGGGACCATCATTAATGGTTTGTATGATAAGCGCTAAAGGATTTTTTCAAGCACTCCTGGAATCGCTTTCGCCTTTCCTTTCTCTGCTGATTGCCAGCGGAGAATTCACCGCGCAGTATAATTTTGAGCAGGTGATGATTTCCCATCCGAAAAAAAAATTAAATATTAACTTTTTATCTGGCTACATGAACCACTATATTCAGGACGGTATGATCGAATATATATATTTACCCAACCCCTCAACCACGAACATGTTGCAACACAAGGTCAATTTTTAGCAGGATTTAATTGGTTTTTATTTCACCTAGATTCACCTAGATTAATTGCAAACGCAAAGTTAAAGAACTCAGTCTTTCTTACTATTTACTTATAGCTGGTGGGAGAATAGTAGAATGCATACCTTTCGGAAAGCTATTAGTGCAATGCGAAATGAAAACAGTCTCCCTTAGGATTTGAACTTGGATCACCGTGTCCATTACGTCGATGTCTTTGACTCCATCAGTGCCTCCTTATATGTATAACCAAATATGCAATATAATAATAATAATAATAATAATAATAATAATAATAATAATAATAATAATGTAATAAGAATAAATATGTAACAAACTCTTCTGTTTTATGCCGAGGTAGAGAAACAGCCAATAGAATATGTGTTTATAATTTTCTTTATGAGTTTATTTTTGCCACAAGCTTCTTGCATTTTTGTGTGAACATCTCTGTGTGTTTGCTCTAAATATTGCGTAAATGTTTTGTTTCAAAACACAAGTGAACTATGTAACTTTTTATTTCTAGTCTATACGAACTAGATAAAAATTTTAACGAATGTTAAATTTAGCAGCAATCATTCCTAAAAAGACAGTGCATGTTACATACGAGATACTTTTTTTTCAGAATTTCGTAGCATAAATATTTTTGGTGGGGGGATATACAAGAATAATTGTGCTACACGTTTTTTTTATCTCTTGAAGATGAGAGAAAAAGGATTGAGAATAATAGAAAAGAAGAAAGTGTGAGAGAAAGGAAAGGAGAAAGCGATTAAACAAAATGCTGGAAATAAAGATATTTGTAATGGATGCTTTTTCGATATCGCCAATGCAATCAGTATCGTAGTTACCAGTTCGTGCTTTAAGAGCAGTCACTAATGCGGAAGATTAGAGGGTGTCCATTTTTTTAAGTGAAAAAGCGTAGTCAAATGGAAAGAATAAGGTGAAGATAGAATTTAAAAAATAATGAATAAGTTTTAAATTGTCATCGTAATGAGGACTTGATAAGAGTTCATTGGAACTATGTGATGTTAGTGAGCGTTCACACGTAAAACAGTTTTGTCAGCTCAGATGGGTTAGTAAGAATTATCTCAGAGACTCAATGAGTCAGTAAAAATGCTGATGGATGAATTGTGATCGATGAATTCAAGTGAATACATTTTAGTTTTTATCTTGTGTGAAAAGATAAGCAGAAATTAATGCTTGTGAGTTGTTCACAGAATTACTGCTTTAGAACGTTGCCACATTTAATATCAAATGCTGAGAAGAATCAGAATCGCAAAAATTGTCTTTTACTCTGAGTTTCACGAGATCGATCTTCATGTTGATAATTAGATGAATAATACCACATGTCAAAAGATCGAATTCATAACACTCAGAAAAGGCTGAAAGGTTATGTGAGTTTTTGATATTTAATGTTACCTTAATATTACTCGATCCAAAATATATCAAGCAGTTTTTATATTAGTTTTAATATGTGATTTTCATTTCAATGTAATACTGCATATATATATATATATATATATATATATATATATATATATATATATATATATATAAGCTCTTTGAAAATAGATAAATGAATGAATAAGAAAAATGAAAATAAACTTTGAATCAAGTCTAAAAATTGAATAGAAATTAAAGATATCCAGGTGCCAATTTTGGAGTGAAAAATCAAACTCACACAGACGTAGTTGTAAACAAACCACGTGATTCCAAAAACAACATGTTACAACCAATGGTAACAAAAGACCAAAAGTCTATATTTTGGTCGGGCTAAGCCTACTTGTTAATTATAAAACTTACGAAAAATTCCTCAGAAGGCAAGACAGGGCATGACAGACTATGACAAATACCGAAAAGACACAATAAACAAGTGAAGATAGCTGTAGGCAACAAGTCTAGCAACACGTATAACCTTAACTCTATCAACTACAGTCTGCTGCCAAACATGCAAAAACACCAATATATACTCACTTACTTGTGGACAGGCCACAGCAGAACAAAGTACTCCATTATTATTGAGAGTAAAACGCATCACATGTTCACATTTAATTTTTTTCTACAAAGACTTTTCTTTGGCTCACGTACAACTTCACATAAATAACTTTACAGTTTAAATATTTTATCAGTTTCTTGGAATATAAATCACCATTTTGTTATTGTTGTGGTGACTTTTTTGTCAACTTTTATTTGTTCTATCAGGAACGTGTTACTCGCGTGTCCCTTTTTTATTTTTTCATTCATTCATTCTCTTACCTCTTCAACTGGTCGGCCAAAAATTATTGGGTTTTGTCTACTCTATGATAAAAGTCGAATGAATCTTCATACAATATATATCAGTCCCACTACCTGGTTTCACTTAAGAGTAATATGAAGTTCCGTTATAGTATCACGGGAAATTACTCGACTTACAATAATTTTGTGTAAATATGTATTTGGCTTCTTTTCTTTAAAAATCTATACCACAGAAATTCAAATGCGTTGGAATTTTTTCAATATAATGATAATATTATAGTTTACGTATGTTCCTCTTAGAATAACAAATGTCTTTTTGAGCGGTATTATTTAGTCTGGAAATTGTGGAACCTTTCACTAAATATTCCAGGAAAAATAGAGTTCACGGGATAGAAAAAAACCAAAGAAGAAAAGGAAGTGTATCAGAGGCTACACTTTAACGATCAGACTTACTTACAATGGCTTGCGAGACTAGCTTACTTTGTTGTGTTAATCTGCAATATCGATACTTTTTGGTTAGTCTAACTTCAAAATATGAGAAACCTTTCACAAAATGAAGTCAAGTTGATAAAAATTATAAACAAGTTTTAATTTAAAGTAAAAAGATTTGACAGAATATCACTTGAATAGTTTATATTATTTGTTTTCTGTTTAAACTGAACGTTTAAAATAGAATATGAGGCAAGGTAAATACTTTTCATTAAGTATTAGTAAAGAAGATTAAAAAAAACAATATTGTCACCAATTACTTAAATTTGTCATGTCATGTTTTGATTTAACCAAAGGGATTTTATCGGATTTCGTATTTTAATTGTGGGTGGTGGTAGTGGTAGTGTTCACTTAGTGTTTTATTGCGGGGGAGTAGTGATTGTCTCGATCTCAACAAACAGCCACAGCTGAAATTTGAATTCGGTTCACCAATAAGTGTTACGTCATTTCGAACTTCCTCAAAAACTATAAAATAGATTGAAATCTTTTTCTAATAAAAATCATGTGCAAAGGGATTTGGTATTTTGGAATTGTACGGGTATCGGACGAAGATAAATGTCTGGTGGCTCTTCTTACAAGAGGAGCAATCAGACGATTCGTTTTTAGATTAACATCAAACAACGGCCAGCTTACATGGGACGAACTTAGAGTAGCTTTGAAAGAATATTATAGAGACGTGACCAACCCCGATGCGCCAATTGTCTAGTTAGCCAATATTAAGCAGGGAGGAACAAAGAGAATTTAGGACTACATGCAGAGAGAGGTACGTCTGGTAGAGTGCATACATGGGGGTCGACAGGGGAAATCAAGTAGTTACAAAACAAGTGTTAAGGGGTTTTATTAAGGGCCTAAGGGATCGGGATATTACGATGGATGTGATGAAGGATGAACCACAAATCTTGGAGAGAGCTAACCAGAGCTCTTTCTGAATTAAAGTGGAAATACTGGCTCGATGCTAGAGCTGAATGTGAAGAATGAGCCAACGGAGATTTGCCGCTCTAGAAGGCAAATACCAATAGAAGCCGTGAATCCAGCTAAATCCGAAAGGAACGAGGGTAGACGTATAGAAAAGTATAAGAAAGGAAGTAGTAATGGGCCAAGACACAGATTTCATGAAAGGGAAAGAAGTGAGGTAGTTGTTAGGTGTTGGTGTTATGGAAAAGAGGGCCATGTACAGAAATTATGTACAAATCAAGCCCCGGGAAACAGCAGGAGTCAGTTCGTGAGACGTCCAACTAACCGGACAAGATGGTACCGACGCATATAGTTGGTAATTGGGCGCATTGAATTCTGTTTCCATCAGGATAGAAGATAGAATTATAGAGCTTAGTAAATACGGGAGCGGAAATATCAGTTATCAATGATATGATTTATGAATCTTTTCGGTCGAGACTTGAACAGCAAAGGAAAGACGTTAAATTACAGACTGCTAATGGATTCCTATTACATGTAGTCGGCCTTTCTCATTTGCAGGTTCAAACTGGAAAAAATGTTCATCCCTCATGATTTCTTCGTTGTGAATAATCTTAATAGAAATTTAATACTGGGCCGTAATTGGCTCATGCAAAATGGGCTGAGAATGTATTTCGATTTGGGGGTCTTAAAATTTGTGGAAGAGTACGTAACTCAAGGGGAAGACGTCCATATCTCTACGAGATAGAACAACTAAATAGCAATCTTATCGGCTTCTCAGTGGCTAATGTCGTGGTCAAACTTAACAAATCTCGTAGGTGCCTCTCCTCATGATGAATAACACTAATCAGTCACATTGAAACGTGGCGGCCTGATAGCTAAACTTAGTGGGGCAGGTAGTACCAAAAGAGTTTTAGCCAGAAGATGATGTGCTACTGAAACAGGGACCTGTTTGTTAATAAGGACAGAAACCTGGGTAGGACTAAAAATATAGAGATACGTATCTATACAGGAATATATGAACGTATTAAGTGTCGGTACGGCACACCGCTTAAACAAAGAAAAATGATTGATTCAGCGGTTGATGAAATGATGCAGGCAGGCATAATCGAAAAGTCCGACAACCTGTGGTGTTTTCCAATAGTTTTAGTAGAAAAGAAAGATAGAGAAAGAGATTCTCTGTTGACTTCAGAGCGCTTAATAAAATTACAAAAAATACGCTCAAGCGCTTCCAGTTATTAACGACATACTGGCATTGCTAGGATCAGTAAATATATTTCCAAGTTAGATTTAAAATCAGAGTACTGGCAAGTTAAACTACATGAAAATGACAGAGAAAAGTGGATTCACTCGTCACTTAAATTTGTTTCATTTTAATGTGATGCCATTTGGGCTGGCAAACGCACCCTGTGTCTTCCAGGAATTTATGTCAATTGTGTTACAGGTCCAGGTGAATTTTGCTCTTACGTATCTTGATGATATTTTAATGTCATCAGATACAATAGATGATCGTTTGAAACACATAGATGGTGTCTTAAGTAGTTTCCGAAAACTCTAAATTTAAGTTTGAAACCCTCTAGATGTGAGTTTTTAAGAAAGAGACTCAATATCTAGGTTTTAGATTTAGTGGAAAAGAGACACAGCCGGATTTTGATGAAGTCACAGCTATAAAAGCAGTTTTAACCCCGTCCACTGTCAACCAGGTGAGAGCTTTGATTGGAATAACCTTGTATTATCGACACTTTATTAGAAATCTTTCTGATATAGTTAAACCTCTTATTAAACTAACGAAGAAGTATGCACGTTTCCAATAGAACAACACATGCCAAGCAGCTTTCGACAATTTAAAGATGAAGCTCGCAGAGATGGTAATACTCGCTTATACGACCCAAATAAGGACTATAGGCTTTATACTAATGCCTCTGATCAATCTATTGGCGTATGTTTGAGGAGAAGAAAGAAGTTGAAAAGCCAATTTATTTCTTATCCCATAAATGATACCTCAGACAAGGTGGTCAACCATAGAGAAGGAGTCTTATGCAATACATTACGCCCTTTAAAAACTAAACCACTATCTTCATAGTGCAACTTTCACAATTTCTACAGATCATAACCCCTATAGCATTTATTTAATTCGCTCATACAAAATAAGAAAATACAGCATCATTGTTCATACTTTCATCTACAGTACGTGACAAGAGATTTGTACAAATATCATTTTACTTTTATTTTGCGATCAGTCTGATGTCCCATTAATGGAGCACCGGATTATTACACGAAGCAGAACGGCGAAGAAGAACGTTTCGACCGTTGACACAGAGGCAAGCCTGGAAAGCAGGGCTGGCACTCATAAGAGCGATTTCTCAGAGAGAGGATCGTCACTACTTTTGCACGAGGAAGAAGTCACGAATAGATCAAGTGAAATAAATAAAGATATCCAGGTTGGGTTAGATAAGATCGAAACATGTACAGGTCTTCTAGATAAATCTATAGGTGGGACAGGTGTAACCAATGTTAGTATCGCCGAACGGAAATCTAAGAAGGAGCAACTGAAATGCCTTGTGAACTTATTTGCTGATATGCTGTAGTTAGTAAGTAGGAATTGGTATGTGACATGATTCATCCCCTGGGCAAGTTGTAAACCTATCATTTCCAAATAGAATCATGTCAATGTTGATTTTTTTTCCTTCCCTTCTTTCCTTCATTTGTTTCTTAATTCTTATATTCTTACATTAGTCAACATGCGCTGCACATGATGGAACCTTCCAGTATTTGAATATAGTATACTTGAAATTAAGCAGGTAAACATTTGGTATTGGTCGAATGACATTTACCCAATATCAGTTTTAAAACTGAGTCGTGGTTACCGCCACTGATCAGTCATGCATCGAGGTTTCGCCATAAAAAATATAGTCTGAAGGAAACGAACACATTTTTATTATGGAACTATTGTATCTGGAACTATTGTATCTACTTATAGTGATTGAAAACACTTAAGAAGAAAAAAACAATAACAAAAGTTGTACAAATGTTGTCATAAAAAAAGAACTGTTTTGTGAGGGATAGGGGTGAAATATCTGAAATGAACTGTAGGGACTTCGTCAAGGTTTTATCATAATTATTTTATTTTGTGATTGTTATGGTTTCTTTTGTTTTGGAGTGGGGTTGTATATTAGGCTCCAAGTTTTAAAGAGTTATTGAGAGAGTCGGAGGAAAATGCAGAGAAAATGTTCACAAATGAACATTTGGAAAAATAAGATGGAAAGGAATATTTGACTCTCTCTCTCTCTCTCTCTCTCTCTCTCTCTCTCTCTCTCTCTCTCCGAATACGTACATTTCGGATAAGAAAAAGAAAAGAAGCAGATTATATTTTCTTACATCAGTGTTGTTTGTCTTTCTCTGCTACACAACAGTATTTGCGCGAAATGAAACGACTCCCATATGGTTTCAAGTACTATTCTTATTAAATAATAAGTTGTTGGCGGCCTTTGTCGAGGGGACCCGAAGGCTCATTTTCAATAGCTACTACACCGAGGAGTAGGGGAGGGCGCTACTCCATTCCTTAGATTGCTCCACTTTACCCTTGATCCTTACCTTATAATGCTGAGTGTTAAGCAAGGCGGCATCAAGTACCATTTTTTGAGTCTTTGGTATGACTCAACCTGAGATTGAATCCCGGACTTCCGGACCATTGGCGAACACTCTACCAATGACCCGGTATTTAATTATAATATGGACTCAAATATCATATCAAGTAACTATTCTGAATAAGAAATAATTTGCCCACATTTTATAGGGCTTCAAATATCTAATACTGATCAAATATAGTCCACAATCGCTTTAAACAAGTAAACACTTCATACTGTGTTACAATATTAATGTTTTAAGAGCAGATGTATTTCCGAATTCTTTTAAATATTGTCTCAAACAGAATAGACATATGAGTAATAGTAATGAAGCGTTCACTCCCTACTCCTAAGAGATTTGTTTAAGTGGGGTGTTTACGATGCATTCACTGCTGTGGATAAAGCCAACTATGGAGTTTCTGCGCTACACGCTAATGTGTTGATGACTGTGGAGTTCTGTCGGCGAATGAGACACGAAGTTGAGAAATGATATGTGATAGGTCCGTGAGGGACATCGTAAATGGTTTTGTTGAGGGTCCCTCATGTGCGTTTGTCGTCTATTGATGAGCCAGCTGATTCTGCAACGAGAAGAGAGCCTATTCACAAATTCCTGGGAACCCAGTCCTCCGAAGAGAGAGAGAGAGAGAGAGAGAGAGAGAGAGAGAGAGATTTTGTTTACATCTATACTTCAGGGGCACTACTTGTAGTGCCTTCCAGTTTACCAAAAGGAGTCACGCAACCGCTCACAACTGCGTCTGTGGAATAAGCATAGCCGCTGTCTTGTGTGGTCACATGCCGTCCCATTTTTCTTTCGTTTTTCACTATGACAAGAGTCATGAATCATAATTAGAAAGACAAGTTCAATCCTTGATGAATGCCCTATTATAGCAGCCTTATGCCAGACTAAACAAAGCTAAGTATTTCTCTAATTACAAATATAAACACAGCTCAAGAACTGCTGTACGCCCCACTAAAGTAAAAAAGAAAATGAGTCGACTCCGGGGGACTTCGAGAGAGAGAGAACTGTCACGCGTCGCATTTCGGACAAGATCAAAGAACGCTGACGCACTACCAAATTGAGCCACGTATTTCAACACTAGACTAAGACTGCTTATAGCTTTCCGGCCCACGTCACACACCGTGCCACAAATAACAAACCAGCCACGACTTTACACCCGCTCAACTCCTGACCCGTATCTGGTGGAAGAAAAGAGTCCGTATCTCTTCTGGCATATTAACTTTTATTCATTTAATGATAAACGAAATTAAATCCATTCCTCTCGTCTGTTGTCTCTATGCTTGCCTATAACAGTGGGATAGGCAAACAGACCATTGCCAGAGAGTTTTCACTGGGTACCTAATTTTTATGCTAAACTAAGCTCAGCTAAGTAAATGAACTATTTTTCTTTATTTTTTGGATTCGAGGCTGGTAATTTTTTTTAATTTATCAAAAAAAATAAAGAATTTATTAACCTGGAATCCAAACAAACTTTTTGGCCAAACCAGTTCAATTTGAAAGTAAAAAAATATCAGACAAAATAAAAGAGCATATCTTATTCACGAAGTCAAAAAATATCTGTAGATACCAGAATGCAAAAGAATGGCTTTACCACGATTTTCCGAATTTTAAGTCGTTTATTTTCCCGCATGAGATACGACACTCTTTCATACTTGCGTGTGGGCCTTGGTGTCAGTTTATTAGCACATGATCTAAGGGAGGCAACTGGTCTACATTTTAAAATTAAACAAATGAATTAATTTTCCATTTTATAAACTTGTCGAATCAAAGCTATATTTACGCAATTTGCAGTTGTGTTGTACGAATGAAATACCAAAAATTTTATATTGCTCTGAATTTTCTTCATTATTAAGGATATTTCGATGAAACTAAAAGTAAAAATTAAGTCAAGATAATTGATACTCTTCCTTGTAAAGTAAAGCAATTCTAGGTGATATTCAAATTTAACAAGAGATTAATGAAATTAAAATTTAATATATACATTTATTCAAACATATCTTTCTTTAAAAGAATGTTTATCTATAAAGACAATTGTACTGAAAAAGTTCCTTTAACAACATTTCGAGTATACAAGAGTACATATGTCTATGGACGCGTTCATGATGTAATGGCTACCATCGTATATATATATATATATATATATATATATATATACGTGTGTGTGTGTGTGTGTGTGTGTGTGTGTGTGTGTGTGTGTGTGTGTGTGTGTGTGTGTGCGAATACGTCGATTTCTCTAATAAAAATGTTCTCTGTCCACAAGAAATTAAAGATAAAATTCTTAAGATTAAATAATCATGAAATTTTATAAATAAATAGGCATCGGGAGCTTTTGAAAATAATTTTCGATCAATATATGTTGAAATTAATGACACATTATTGCTTTGATTTAAATTTTTACCATATAATTATACCCTACGCCAGTAGTCTGGTGATACCCCCTGGACCCTGTGGATCTCACAAGAAGTAAGGAGGACAGCCATATTGTTTTTACCTTGTAACCGTGTCGGTGAACCCGGAATAAAGCTTTCTGTCATTTTTCCTAGTAGTTGTGTGTTTTATCTTCTTCTTTCATTGGCGTAGAGGCAGCGGTTTATTTACTTACACAGACTATTCTCAGCACAAGCGGTGGAAATATATTACCCACCAACCAGCTGGACAATTTCTACGAAGTTATATATCCAGGGCGGAGAGTCTGAAACCCGGCACAAATCCACAACAGAGGAACGGTTTGTTAAAAATCAGTTTCACAGTTGCACATTACCTTTACATCTCCCATTATGGCTGCACGTGCCCCGAAACGATGGTGCTTAGAAAGAACGAGACAATCTTCTCCTTCGAGTCTGGGATGAACAACTTAACATACTCTTTGTCTCTGGACCTATGGCTTCCTGGCTAGCGGTTCTTATTCCCTGGACTTCGATTCCATAAGATTCCAGTCGAGCGCCCTGAAGACTTGTTTCAAAGGCTATCAGCCTTCATCGACGATTCCCTACTATGCACGGACACCCACATTAGGCACCATGGTTGCCTCCTTACAGGAGACGAGGTCACCCCTACACTCTAGAATCTGATAGTCTTCACATGGGTACGTCTTCTCCGCTCTGCTCTCCCGAAACTGGTCAAACAACGTTGTGTTGAGATCTCCCAGGCGTTGGACTCTGTACTTGAAGAATTGGGCAATGAAGCATCTATTGTCAGTGGCTGTCAGCAGTCTCCATGCAAATGGGAACTAATTTACAGGGCTGAAGTTTGTTGCAGCTTTCACTACAATAAGTTTTCACATTCATAAAATCAAATTCATCATATTTGAATTTGATCTGTATGCGCCTCTAAACTAAAAAAAAAAAGACTAATCATTGCAACAAATAAAATAGTACATGCAGACTATACATAAGAATCCATCAATGGCTTATTTACTGATATCTAAGCAAAAAAAAAAAATGCATTATGGAGATGCCGGGGATCGAACCCGGGGCCTTTCACATGCAAAGCGAACGCTCTACCACTGAGCCACAACCCCACTGACTACATTCAGATTATAATAAAATTGTGAATGACACTAATGTCATGAACATATATTGATTTTTTTTCTTTTATGTAAAATTTGTTTTAGATTTATTATAGTCGTCTGTGATGGATTTTATTGTATTTAACAAGACCAGTCACATCTGGTCAGCTAGCAAACTTAAGAAATATCTGAAAATATTCCTTCATGTAAATAAAGTCCTATTTTTATTGTATTCGCCAATGAACGATTCATTTTCTATTCGAGATGGCTGATTTTCCAAAGTTTTAAAAAGAAAATTTGATTAAATGTAAAATCACAGCGGCAACAGCCATGTACTTTTGTACTTGTATGCAAATTCACTTAGAGAGCAAATTACATTGAACTGAATCTGACACAAGTTTATAACTGTGTCTAAAAAAGATCTAATTCTCAATTAGTACACAGAAATAAAATG
Organism: Sepioteuthis lessoniana; assembly: GCA_963585895.1. Classification (NCBI taxonomy): domain Eukaryota; kingdom Metazoa; phylum Mollusca; class Cephalopoda; order Myopsida; family Loliginidae; genus Sepioteuthis; species Sepioteuthis lessoniana. The sequence goes on from OY757918.1 coordinate 60,738,686, forward strand.
AAACTAGTGACCGAACAAGTGATAAACACAACAATGTCATAAATGATAAGCTAGTATATGTTTTTGGAATTTGCTCTGTGTTAATCGTTTTATAGGATACCCACCTTTATCTGCAACAAGGGCGTTCGTTCACAGCATACCCCGGGTATATTATGAGAAATGTGCTCAATTCAATCAATATGCTAGATTTTAGGTTTTAAATTGAAACGACCAACATACGAAAAGTTAACAAAAATAACCGAATGATAGTCGCTATATAAAGTACAATTCTAACTAAATTACGAAGTAGACATTATCTCTGCCTAGCCCAAGAATATCTTGCAGTAACTATCAGGCTTAGCGAAGCGGGAGAGAAATGTATAAAAGAAAAAGGAAACAAAAAAGGGGATAGGAATGCTGAGACTTTTGCTACCTGGAAGAGAAGTGTGTCTACATTTCTTAAAAACAAAAACAAGTTCCCAGAAATGTTGTGGCCCCGGAAAGGGTCACTAATGAAAACACAGACACGGATATTAAGTCATCATCATCATATCGTGCTGGCAGCACGGATATCCCTGACCCTCTCTCGCCACTCCTCCCTATCATTCATCGCCCTAGGTAGGTCTTCAGGACAACAACCTGTATCCTCACATAGCTGCTGAATGTACGTTCGTGCTGGTCGTCCTGCTTTTGCGCGGCCATGTGTGGGGATCCATAAGAGTACATCTCTTATGAGTTCATCTCTGCTTCTCCAGCAATGTCCTGCATGTCTGGTTCGCCTAACTTGAATAGTTTTCGTGATAGGGGGCAGGTGGCCGTACAGTTGGTGTCTTGTGGGGTGTTGCTGCCAGGACTTGTTCAGGATTGCACGCAGCATTCTTGTGTAATTGCCATTTAGTTTCTTCTCCAACCGTTTTGTTAGCGTCCATGTAGTGCATCCATATAGCAGTATCGATGTGACCGCTGCCTGGAAGAAACTGCGTTTCATTTTATCGGTTAGGTCTGATTTCCATATAGTCGATACCCTATTGATAGCTGTCCATGCTTTCGTTAACCTCGTTTCGATGTCCTTTTCGGTTGATTCGACGCTGCTTCCTAGGTACGTGAATTTGTCTACTAGTTTAAGAGGGGTTCCTTTTAGAGTGGAGATGTCCCCCGTTTGGTTATAGCACATATATTCCGTTTTGTGTGCATTAACATGGAGGCCTATGCTTGCTGCTGCTCGTTCCAAACTATGCAGAAGTGTTTCGGCTTGGTCAGGTGTATTTGCCAGTATCGCTATGTCATCGGCGTAGTCGGCGTCGGTAATTGTTGTTGCGGGGTATCTTCTGCTTCTTTTCTTCGTCAGTTCGAAGCCATTTTCTTTGATTTTGTCAATCGATGTTCTAAGTACGTAGTCTAGACAAATGATAAAGAGATACGGAGCCAGCGTGTCCCCTTGTAGTACTCCTGCTACAATGTCGAAGTATTCTGTGTCTCCATCTGGTGATCGTACTTTTACTTTAGTGTTTCTATAGAGAATAACAGATTATATTGCACAAGAAAGATAGAATTACATAGAAAAGGTAATAAGTCTCGTACTGTTTCGGATAACTCCGGTGTTGTTTAGCAGGCAGCGAAATCTCTCAGTACTGATAAAGGTGAGAAGAGTCCATTATGGTGAGATGGGTAAGGCTCCCACAATACCTCTCCCTCAAGCCTTTTACTTCGTAAAAGTACTGTTAGTATTTTTTTCTTTTTGGGTCGATCATCAGCTGGTCGGTGAATTTCCTTTTTCTCCCTGGCCGACGTTTTTCAGGTGTTGATTGGAGAGGATCTAAATCGAACATGTCGAAAATAGTGTCAATTGGCTCTGCTTCTGTTTGTGGTACGTCGTTAGAGTCGTTCAAACGGCGTTTCTGTAACTGGCTCTGGTGTCTCTTAAGTGTGTATTTGGGCCCTTCTACAATGTACACCATATCACCAATTTTTTTAAAATTATTCCACGTTCCCAACAGGACGTGTTATTTTGATATTTTTTACAGTAAAGTTTTTCTCTTGGGTTGAAACTTTTTTTTAGGCCCTAATGTGGTCTTTCGCAGATTTTTTTTTTTTCGGGAGTAACTCTTGATTTATTGTTTCGGTTGCGGCGAACGGCACGTTTCGTGTCTTTCTAAAAATAGGGCGTGTATTTTCCTTCAGTTCAAATTTTGCCTTCATTTTAGTACGTTTTGCCAAGACCAGCTGAAAATACTTCGAGGAAACTACCTATTAATTCCATCTTAATTTCTTCAGCTTCGGCCGTAATGCATTCTACGTATTAATTGGTTGATCCCAGAGATTAAATTTCTGAAACCAGTCCGACCCAAACAAATTTTCTGTGTTCTTCAGTACGAAGACTTTTAATTTTTTGGTTATACCATTTAGTGATACTGGGATAATTATTTCGCCTTCAAATTTTATTTTGTCTCCTGTTACCGTTCGCGCCGTCTTGCTTGTCATCTTTATTATTGACCTATTTAATTTTCTCCAAGTTTGTAAGTTTATTATTGATAGATCAGAGACAGAGTCTAGCTGAAATCTTACCGAGTTATTTAGTACTTTGACTGTTATGTATTTACGAACGACTTTGTCTGACTCGACCTCGATTTTTCTATGTTTGACTCTGTTTTTAATTATTTTTCTGTTTCTACACTGTTTCGAATTTATCGCAGTTTTGACATTTTTTTTTTGTACGATAAGGACAGTCCTTGGCTCAATGTAATTTTCCACAGCGGTAGCAAGCGCTGGGTGTTTTTGTTTTTTTTCGGTTGTCACTAGTCTGCCTGTATTGAAATTTTGGGTAATCATATTTTTTGGAGTAAACGTGTTTTTTTCTCTCTTTTACCGGAGAGTATGATTGAGATCTATGTTTGACTTTCCTTACATAAGCAACACCAGACTCATCGATATTTTTTGAGTATTTTCTAACACTCATTATCCTCTGACAGTCTTCAGCCAATTTTTGAAGTGTGAGATCGGGTTCGTTCTCTAATTTCGACAAAATTCTGCGTCTGATTTCCGCGTTCTTTGCCGACACTAGGCCTTGTGCGAATATCAGACATTTGAAGTTATCTGCTGACAATTCGCCTAGTTTAAAATCGTCGCAATTTTTTATTGACGACCGAGGCAAACCCTAAATAATCATCATTGTCCCTTTTTGTTAAGTTGAGACATTTCCATCTTTTATGAAATAGAGATGTTTTGGAGCTGAATAATTCTGATAGTAATTTAATTGTTTCTAAAAAGCCAAGTTCGCAAGTTTTTTTTTTTTTTTGTAAGATATAATCTTCGAACTTGTGTTCCACAGTTCCTAGCTTTCGTAGTAGTAGCCTTTTTAGCATCAGTCCAATCGGCACAGTCGGTAATATAGATATCTTCATATCTTCTGTAATATGCCTCGAAGGTCTTATCTTCATCTGGTGCGTAGATAAATGTTTCGACCGCATTCCACACAGCATTTTGAATGAAAACTGCAGTACTATCTGTAGGCTGGTTATTACTTAGACTTTTAAAAAGTGTTTCTTGTTGTTTTTGTAATTCAAGGAAGAACCGTTGTTGTTTTTCTTCGTTTTCTTGTTCCTTTTCCTTATTTCCTTGTAACAACTGAAAAAGTCTTTCTTCGTTTTCTTTCTGAAGTTGAAGGAGTTTTTCCTCATTTTTTTGTTGAGACTCCCTTTGGAACCTCATCATTTGCGCAAACATTAAGGTCTTCCATTTTTTTTGAGAAGGGAAGTTTTTTCCCTTCTGTAAATATCCCCAGAAATCAAGAATAATTACTGTGTGAGTGTGTGTTTTTTGTACAACACAATACTGTAAGCACCGAATTAAATTTTTCTCTCTGAAGTGGGGTGGGGGTATGACAATCACTTTTTGATTACGTGGCAATCTACTTACATATTTTTTTTATTTATAAATATTGTTCGGCTCGTTGTATGCTGGAACTTTGTTGTAGATTCTTTAACAACTTGTAGTTGGGTATCTCTTTGTTGTTGGGCTGTATCTTCGCAAGTATGTTGTGCGATTAACCCCTTTTGCTTGTTGGAGAGTCCCTTTTTTCGTTCGAGTTCCTCGTCGCCAGTACGTTGTGGCCCCGGAAAGGGTCACTAATGAAAGCGCAGACACAGCTATTAGGTAAACAGATTATATTGCACAAGAAAGATAGAGTTACATAGAAAAAGTAATAAGTCACGTACTGTTTCGGATAACTCCGGTATTGTTCTTATTTTTTTTTTTTTACAAAAAGGAAGACACAAGGCCTTAGAGTTTTATGGGGTAAAGGGAAGGGAGCGGTCATGCTATACGGTCTAAGGGAACTTGGCTAACAACATTCGCCGACCCACTCAACAGTACAATATAAGGTCATACATCCATCACCAAAATGACACATTTGCTCTATGAGAAAGGCCTACTTAAAACCCCGAAAGAAATGCGTGATTTTATTTACAATTGATGATTTATATGATGGGGATGGGAGAAAAAATATATACAAAAAGAAACTAATATGAAAAACAAGGAAAAAAATCCCCGTTTGGTTGTCCTCCCATCCCCCCGTCTGCAAAAATGGAGGCCGACTGTTTTACGATGTCCGAAAACGCCGAAAACAAGCCGGACCTACCCGAGGTGGGACTGGGGTCCTAGTCTAGTGGGGCAAAAAATACAGGGTTGGGCGCGGTATGGGCAGATGAAAGCAGGTAATGTGATTTTTATACATGTGAACTTTCAAGACCTTCGACAAAAGCGGGCTGGGGTACGGGTTGAGGTACAAGAAGAATGGGGATGAGGAAGATCTTGAGAACTAACGACTAGATGACGGGGACGATGACTCACAGCATACTGCTAACTAGGTTTCAAGGGGGAAAAACAATGTCTACTTACCCGGGATGGGGTCCCGAAGGACCCGTACCGTAGACGCCATGGGCCGGCAAAGGAGGGAAGGATGATTCCAACATTGCCCCCTTTCTTACGACCATGCTCGTTGCATTCACCCACCTTCTGTTGAATGTTATGCAATCCCAGCGTTTTCTATCACATCTGATTTTGAACCAAAGCTGATGCCCAAAATACAAAATCAGATCACGATGAGAAAAGTTTGCATCCTCATACAATCTCTTCTTTCGCGTCATCCAAATCACCATTCGAGCTACAGCTAGGATCTGGAGAAACACCATACGCTTGTCACCCTGAAAAGGAGAAAGAACGTTGTCTACGACGTAACCAACGTCGAGCAGCACGAGTCGTTTGGGTTCAATGCGAGCCGTCCACTCTCCGACGTGATCCCAGAACGGGCAAATTCGCTCGCAGTAGTAGAAGGCCTGCTCAGCCGTTTCTTATAAACACCCTGCCGCAGCAAGCAAAATCAGGCATGTCTGCCAGGCCCGCTCTGTAGTTCAAACGGAGAAGGGGTAACGCATTCCGAACAAGTCGCCAGGTGAGCGAGAACTCGGAGTTGTTCAAGAAGCTCGATCCTGGCGCTCAATTCCAGTGGGAGCAAATCTCCTCCGCCGTCCAGCCTCGCCGCTCGCTAAGAGGGTCCGAGGCGGAACCCACCACTAGCTCCCGATATAGTTCTTTCCGTGAAAAGTCACTGGACCCAAGAAGGTTACGAAGGGCAGTTCGGCACTGGCGGACAAACAGTACTTCGCCCATTGGCTTAGTCGACCTTCAGCCTTTGGGTCTGACTGGAGGCGAGGAAAAGCCCGATCGCCTTTCGTCTCCACACTGCGTCCTCCGTCAAGGATCGGCCCAAGTATGCAAGTCTTTCAGCAAGCCAGTGGCTCTCCAGGTCAGGCATACCCAGACCCCAGCTGCGCGTACGTTGGATGCAGACCTGTCTACGGACCATCGGCCTTGCGCCTTCCCAGCCCAATTTAGAGAAGGATTGTTGAAGCGCCGGCCGATGTGCCTTAGGCAGAGGAAGTACAGCCGATCAATAAAGGATCAAGGGGAAGACGTACCCGGGGCACGCCTCCGCCCTGCCCTTTAAGGACAGCATCCTTGAAAGCCAGATTCCCACCCGAGCATTCCCCTTAGCTTGTACTTCCGACCAATTTCGCTCCAGTTGGAGGTCTGGCCCAAACCACACCCCGAGAATGCGGATAGGTCCGTCACTCCAGTGGAAGGGTCTTGGAAGGGTATCGCTACCCCTCTAAGCACCGAGCCGCAAACCTTCACTTTTGTCAAAATTGACTTTGGCTGCTGCTATCCGCTCGTACTCGCCAACCGTCTTCTTCACAGCCCTTATATCCAACGCCGGTGTTGTTCGGCTGGCAGTGAAATCTCTCAGTACTAATAGAGGTGAGAGGAGTCCATTATGGTGAGATCGGTAAGGCTCCCACAACAAGAAAGTAGTTTACTTCAAGTGGAATGAATTTTACACAATCCGGTTTTGCATGTTTTTCCCTATGCTTGTCGAAAACATTGAATTTTAGATAACAAAAATAACATACATTCAAATAACGACATTATTATGACCTAAAAACAGAAGAGGGTATAAAAACAATAACGACTGACTTACACGAAGCTATGCGGTCAACCACCTACAGTTAGTTTAATTTTTTTTAAATGATAAAATACTATCCTTTGGTATTTTTACAAAGTTCTTTTTTATGCCAATTTTCTAGGGTTTATACTTTTCTCGACGTCTCCTTCTAGTGTAGAATCAACCTGGACAACCGTGATTTTCTAGTTTCCTGTGTAGATTTGTTGAAAACGAAGTTTACTATTTCTTTAAGTGAACTTCGAGTAGACCACCGCTTCTTCCTCCTAGAGATGAATATCGTTCTGTCTCAACTCAAATTTTCTTCTGTTGAGTCTACGGAGGCATTTACTGAATCTACTGACCCGGCTAACTACTTCTCTTGAGTCGGCAAAAGAGTCCAATAATTCTGCTTCCAGATCTTAGACTCAACTTTCTTTAGAATCCTTGTAAGGAAAAGAAGCTTAGCCTAAGCAACAAAAAGCCACCTTGCCTAAAGAAAAACTAAAGTCGAAGGCGAATAACCAAGTGCTCACAAGCTGAAAAAAAAGCCAAAAAGAGAACGCCAGGCAATTCTTCGTGCTTAAGTCCTGAAAAACAATGCAAAAAGGAAGCCAGATCCCTGGCTGGTCACACTTGAATAACAGTAAAGGCGGAGAATAATGGCACAACTTCAAAACAGTCAATCACATTCGACCAGACATTAACTGCCAAATTTCCAAATTCCAATAATATTGTACTCGACACTACTCAGTAGTGTAGGGGGACATGTTATTTGGTAGATATGTTTGGTCCCCCAAAATTTATGTTGTAGTTTGGTATATGTTTAGTGGTATATTATTTTTGTTTATATTTGGAAAAAGGCACATGGAGACAAATGTAGTAAAGATGTTAAGATGTGTAAACGATATGAAACGGCGCGGACAAAAGGAACATTCAAAACAAGCGACATAAACAAAACAAATTTATATCTTAACAATACATACAATGAAAACATTTAAAACATTACTAGTGTTCTATTACTGTTCGTGAAAATATTCTATTTGTATGTGTGTGTGTGACTAACACAACAAAAAACTACAAAAAGGACTAAATGACAAAGTGTCCCATGCATGTTAACTACGTTTTCTAAATGTTCGTTTCTTTCTGTGATCGACGCAATTGCTGTTTTCGAGGCTGGAAAAAGTCTCACCGACAAAGTATAATGTGGAAAAGAGTGTTGTGGCGTTTGACAGCTGTTGGTGAATATGAGAGTCACACTGGAGAGAGTGTGTTAGCCCTGCAAGTGAAAATGTGAAAAAGAGGAAGAGTGTTTTAAGACGAAGTATTTATAGAAAATACATGTCATGAAATCGGCTCCAAAAACGCGGGACGAAATTCAAATGAGGACGTAGTTTTAAGCGCTGATCACGTGGTTCTCCAATGGGTTCCCGAGACTGATTATTTACGTGCGTCCGCCATCTTTGAGGGAACAAGTGGAACAACGCCAATTTTAAATTATAGGAGTGTAAGTCCTATAGTAGCACACGATACACTATGCCATAAACTTAATTTCATTCATACAAGTATGTCTATAATTCCACACAACCAACAACTTAAAGAAACCCTTCTCAAATGAATAAGAAGTTTTCGTACTTAGAAACTTCCCACAAGCATACGTGCCATAAAGGACCTTTCTCATATACTCCTTCATTCTCTCTTTGTTTCTCATTTTTTTATGTATTATCTTTTCTATTTAGTTTTTCTCCGTTAATTAGATATGTTAAGTTGTACGTTTTGTTTTTATACACATTCTTGAGACGAAACGATATTCTACAACTAATAATTTTTTTCATTCTGTCTTTCTTTCTATTCATTCGTCTTTTCCGTTTGTCTCTGTGTTCATTGTTTCTTTTCAATTTTCGTTTCTATTTATTCTGTCGACCTTTCCATCTGAGTTTTCTCGTTTTCATTTAAACCTTCATTCATTTTTGTCGATCCCCGAGTTTAGAATTATTTAAACAATTCTATTTATTCGAATTTTCAGATAATATAAAGACATAAAGCAGTTAGAGTAGTCTTCAATTGATTATTTAATTACTTAAATTGGTAATTAAGAAATTAAGTTTTTAATTATTAGTTGTGTAAAAGTTTCACATTAGATTTATGTATTTGTTGAACGTATTGCATATTATAAGATTTACATTCCTATAATTTTAAAACAGCACGTGCAGTGAAAATTCTGGAAAAATAGGATCCAAAACTCACTTATTTCCGAAACAAAATAATTAAGCGCTAAAATAAATTAAGTAATGCCGCAACCTGCTATAAACATAAACAAATCGGATTACTCGTTCGCCCTAGAAAAATTACATCCGGGTACGGCCGGAAATGACAAAGCCCTTTTTCGACTGTAACCCTTTCTTAGCTGTAACGAGTTAAGAAAGGGATAAATTAACATTTATCAACATTTGCAAAATACTTCTGCTAGAAATAATTCTATATAAATGGAATTAATTATCTTAGCTAGCCTATACCAGGCTAAAGAAGGACTTATTTTCTACGTCCATTTTTTATAGAAGAACTTTTTATTTACGTGGTCGGTAGAAGTGGTGTTGCCTTTCTTTCATATGAAAAAGGCTTCGGCGGACTTTCTCGAAATCTATGTATGGCACTAGACCTTGGCATCTAGTTCAAGCTATAACCCGGCATACGTGCCCGGACCCACATTTGGGTCCGTGAAACTGCTTGCCTAATCAGGCTCACATTGCACTAAGTGAGCCGATGAGCAGCATAGACCAGCAGGGTTCGAGTCTCGGCTCGTTCCCGACCTTCCCTTCCCCTTTATCCCCACTTTAATCGGCCTTCGGGCTTTTAACCTTGTGTCAAGTCCTGTCTTGTGGAAGGCAGCGACAAATAAACAGAGGTCTTCGCGGACGCTCTCAGGGGCCACTCGGCTCCACGAGGTCGAATCCTACGCTATCGTGGTTGTATTCACCTCACCGCCACTTCTAGTGGTAAATTCATCTCCTCTTTTTTTCTACAAACCGCCTTGCTTCAAATGCTGAATCCCACTTCTAGTGGTAGATTCACTCTCCTTTTTTTATCGCATTGATATGCACTAAAGGTTCCGATCGTCCATTTGGCTGCGCAGCGCTAAAGGCACGGGTTAACCTTTAGCTACCGCTTCGCTATCTGCACAGCGCTAAGATAACGCCAATCTTAGCCTCAGCCTCTTGACCTGTTCACTCGACAGTGCAGAGCTTTGGCGCGCAAAGCCTTAGCTATCGTCTCGATACGTCCGCACAGCTTTGGCGCGAAACAGCCTTAACTACCGTCCGATATGTCCGTACAGCTTTGGCGTGACACAGCCTTAGCTACCGCCCCGACTCGTTCGCACGGCTTTGACACGGCAAAGCCTCAGCCATCGTTCTCGATACGCCTGCACAGCTAGGGGCACGACAAAGCCCTAGCTTCACCGATTCGCTCGCTTGACATCGTATGTGTTTAGGCATGGTAAACCTTAGCCACGGTTTCCCCGTCCGTTCACTTGGTCCGTAGTACTAAGACACGGCTCAGTCTTACTCACCAACTCGCTCGATTCTACACGACCAAGCTGCCAACGCCGATTTCGACCTCGACGCTCCAGCAATGCAGCATCCAGTCCACGTAACGACTCGCTGTTACGGACTGCCCTAGCATTGCAAAATCTGGCCCACGTACGACTTGCTGTACGGGCTAGCAACCAGATCGACACCCTCCCGGTTAACCCAACGTACTGTCAAAACCAGGATATCGATCTACCGACCACGACGCTCTAGCAATGCAGCATCCAGTCCACGTAACGACTCACTGTTACGGACTGCCCTAGCATTGCAACATCTGGCCCACGTACAACTCGCTGTACGGGCTAGCAACCAAATCGACCCCCCTCCCCGGTTAACCCAACGTACTGTCAAAACCGGAACATCGATTTACCAACCACGACCGACCTCAGCTACCCGCAACGATCGTCCAGCTGCATTCAACGACCCGACCGATCTCAGCTTACCCGCATCAAACATTTAGCTGTATCTCCACGACTCGACCTACGCCAGCTACCCTCGTCGAACGTCCAGGCGCACATCTACGACTCGACCATACCAGCTATAGACATCTAGCTGAAGACCAAATACAACCGCCACGGACTTTACATACACGTTTGTAAATCTGGCGATAAATCGTCACTTTTGTTGTATCAGCTACCTTGCCTTTGTTCCCTTCATTGTCATTGGTTGTCACTACTCACACGCATTAAACTTTAATCATTTGCGGGGTCGACAGGCTTATCAGCTCTGCAACAGTAGTTCTGAAAGCCTGGTTGGACAGAGTAGTCACATGCTGACGTCTTCATCTACGTCTGTGCGTTGAATCCCAAAGAAACTTGTCCTACGCAAAAATAAATCTTGCGTTTGGAACCGGTCACATAACTAGGAAACATAGCTTTCAAAAGCAACTTTCTTTTTTGCTCTTTTGATCTCACTCTCAGCTAGCCACAGCTCGAAACAACTTGACGGCAATATACAATCAAAAATGAAAGAACATACACCCAACGAAAATACGTTCATAGCTATATTTGCCATTTTTCAAACTAATCAATTTCTTATGGACTTCAACGTCGCCATATTCTTTTTGTCTTGACAGCGAACCCACGTACTCATACATATTTCGAATAACATTAAATAACATGTTTGTACTATACATACCCAAACACATATATAGATATAGCAAACACCAACGAACATTGCTGTTTTACTGATTTTTCCTCACTTGTTTTAAGTAATAAAAGAATATTTGTCTTAACCCTCTTATCATTGTTATTTGTCAAGACTTCTCTCAACCACACTTAATTTACGAATGTTTGCCGGGGCTACACATTTAATGTCACCCCCCACAATATTAGCCGAAGATATAAAAATTTTCCTTACAAGCCAAACGTTAGTATTAACGTTTTGCATATTAGTTGGGTCTGCGTTTGACGTCGGAGATACAATTTTGTAGAGGAATATTTGCAGGAGAAATTATAATATATATATACTAAAAATCTCAATTTGTTTTTTGTGCCCTGAAATTAATCAAAACAGTGTATTGTGGTTATATAGATTAACTCAAGTTACACATAATATGTGCTGATTTAAAAAAAATACGTAAAAAAATCTCAGTGGTTTGTAACCTAATAATAAATATTACAGAGAGGTATGTATATGTCCACCTATCAATGCTATGATGAATCTTGTAGAGGATGGGGTTGTGCTCGAAGTTTTGTTAGAAGCAAATATATGAGTGTAGGTTTCACAATTTAGACCACAAATAATATGAATAACTCAGACAAAAGAAATTTTATAACAATAAGAATGTTAAAACAAATATTTCTTATAAAGCAAAATGAGCGAGGAAAAGTCAATACAAAGTAGCAATATTCGTAAATGTTTGTTATGTATATATATGTTTGTGTATAGTACAAATGTTATCTGAATGGTAATGAATATTGCCCAAACATATCTATGTGTATGTGTGTTCGCAGTCCAGACAGAGGGAAAGAGGGTGGTAAAGTTGTACTTACATACATGTGTGTGTGTGTGTGCGCGCACGCACGTGATACTAAAAGTACATGGAGTCAAGTATGTGTCAGCCCGCTGACAGAATGTGTATGTATGTGTGTAGTAGGTGACGTTGAAGTCCATAAGAAGATGAGTTGATTGAAAGATGGCAAGCATACTAATTTCAATACGGCTATGAAAGTGTTTTTGTTGGAGTAAGTTCTTCCATGGTCGGCTGCATGTCTGAAGCTATGCCTAGCGGTTGTCTGAGAGAGGTGAGAATGTCGGAGGGTGTGAGAGAGGGGGAGTGAGCGTTGCTAACTAAAGCGTGAATAGGTTTCCTAATGACGTGGCTTGCTCCAAATGCAAGATTCATTTTTTTTACTCAGGACAAATTCATTTGGGTTCAAACGCGCGGACGTAGTTGAAAACACCGGCACGTGACTATTCTGTTCAACCAAGCACCCAAAACCTCTTATTTTATTTTGGCGCCAAACTATTTTTGTTTCAAGAACAAGTTTTCTACAAGTGAGTTTTTGATTCTATTTTTCAAGAATTTTCCACTTTATGTGCTCTTCACTGACTGGTCTAAAATATAGGAGTGTAAATCCTATAACTTTTTTTCTCATATTTTAACTCTGGGATTATTCAACTTGTTGGCTAAAGAAATTTTACAAATGACCACTAGGTGTTGCCATAGTGACAAAGCCTAATATGTAAGAAAAGGTGTAAAAATTTCACTCTTTTTATCTCCATGGTGACCTAGAAGTGATGACATATTTTGTCCATTGGAAGGTCTGTTCCCAGTGAAACTCATGGTGCTTTGAACTTGACAGGACAATTTAATATGCAGTACACACAAACATAAGTTTACTTTCATATATAATTACACCCAACCAATAACAAAGGAGCTCTTCTCAAATGTCTCTCAGTAACTTTCATACCTTTTAAAACTTTTTAAAAAATGCTGAAATTTCTAGTATCATATTATCATGATTGAGTGAAACTATCCGAAAACCCAACAGTCTGACATTCATTGTATAAGATGTGAGGTAATTTTAAGATTTTGATTTTTTTAAATTTTGCCTTTTATGCCACAAAATACGGTACATCAATATTTTACTTTGTAAGCATTAGGAATTCAATTATAGTTGCACCCGGTACCGCTCTAAGTATTTGACTCTTGTTGCACATGACAGAGAAAGTAATAACAGTGTAATTTGCCAATAGACAAACTCTTTTAAATGAGTTATTAGAGCTTATTTGTATACAGACAGTTAAATGGTTTCAAATATGGCTATTTAACATTAGTAATTCTATTTATCAAGTTTTCCAAAGTAATATAAATAATTTGGATACAATTGTTTGGTTTCAAATAACTAATAATAATAATTTTAAGTAAATAATTGAATAGTTCTATTTGACCCATAGATGAAACTCTAATAGGTACAATCAACTCTGCTCAGAGTAGACCTGGGAGTAATGGCAACGAAGGGGTACTCAACATCCCTCAAAACTTCTCAGAGGTCAGAGGAACGATCTAAACCATCTAGACCACAACATTGATAAGATCAGCTAGAATACTCAGGACAGTCCTAGACACCTATGGGGACTTTAGGGAAAAGTAACAGTTACTACTGTTGTAAAAAACTTGCAATAAGAAGAAGTTGAAAAGATCAATAATACCTGGATCTTGCCAGAGAAGTGAAAAAACTCTGGAGCATAAAGGTGAGGCTGATACCAATTATAGTTGGTGCACTTGGAATAGTACCCAAAGGCCTAGAAAAGAGATTAGGTGAACTGGAGATCAGAGGAAGAATTGAGACCATTCTGCATATGGCACTGTTAGAATCAAATAGAAATGTGAGGAGACTTACAAGTTTCAGTAAAACACACACACCAGTTAAAACTGATAGATAGATAGATAGATATTATTATCATTAATATTATTATTATTTGAAGAAAAATATGCACTAATAACATTTTCTAGTGAGTATAAAAAAGCAGTATATTAAAAAGTTGCTTCCCTTAAAACAGAAGGATTTAAGTACTATGGTTGCAAATTAGAGAATTATCTCCCTTGAATTACTTTTTCTTTTAAAGTTTCTCATGATTTGTTAATATTTACTAAGTTGAGCATAGTTTGGCACAAGGAATGTTCAGTGAGTTTAGTTTGGTAGGGAATGTTCAGTGAGAATCTAACCCACAAACAATGTTAGTTGTCATTACTCCCAAGTCCCCTCTGAGCTGGAGAGATAATTCCTGTTAGGGTACCATCTATGGGTCAAATAGATCTGAGATAATTAAGTATTTACCAGTTTAAAATGTTGGTGAAAAATGTGTATATTTAGAAATCATAATTGTTAAAGTGATTTTGGCATAAAAAAAAAAGCAACAAGGTTTGATATGCTGAAAACCAATCAACCAACCATTTTTCTGAATTATTAACATCTGTTCTTTTTTACATCAGAAATAGTTGCAGAAAAGTGATAATTTGCAAAATTTTTGTCAAAGTTTAATAAAAAAATTGAATAAAGAATTAAATATTTTGACCTAATTTTTGAGTATGATGATAAAAAAAAGAATCAAGTTCACTTTGTAGTCAACATTTTTATGTTTAAAAGATTTATATTGAAGGTATTGATATATTTACTTGACAACCAGTGAATGCATTAGGTTCTTGTTGTAACAGTAGTCTATAATGACATTAACACTTCTATTTAGGAAGGAGTGAGAGATTCTAATCAGCATTTCATTTTTATCTCTATTATATAAAGAATTTGGATAATTAAAGTTCAGTGTGAATGCAGACCCTACAAAATTATCAATCAGTTGCAAATTGGGTTGAAATTGCTTTATTTTCTTAATTGCAGAATTTTAAATGTATTTCTCTAATAAAAAATCCCACTATGATATGCTATTTTGACTGGGTTATATTTATATATATATACAATCATAATGAGGATTTGAGTAATATATAGAACAATATTAAAAACAATAAAAAATAATCAATTTTTTCATTTTTATCCAAATCTCCATTAATAACGAACTGATTTTTGTATTCAGCCAACCCATACAACTATGGGTAAGATGTGACACACTGTCAATTCTTTTTTGAAGCAGAATAGAACTGGTTTGAATTCAGAGTTTTGCTTCTCCTAGATCAGTTGTTATACGACTGCAAAAGAGCTTAGCCTGCTCTACTATTTACCTATAGCTGGCAAGAAGAGGTGGATTCATGCCTTTTGAAAGGACATTAGCATTAAGTGAAACACAAACCAGCATTTGAACAATGGTCACCATGTCCATTTCCTAAGATGATCACTATAACACCAAGCACCAATATATGCATATGCATGTATAACTGTGTGTGCAGTTTTTCTGCATCTGTATCTCAAATGAGATTATATATAAGCTGCACATTGCCAAAGTGTCCTGTATATAAAAAAATAAATAAAATTTTTTCACTAATAAAGGTATAAAACTTCAATGATTCAAGTTTAGATATCATAGATTAAATTTTTTTTTAATTATAAATAAATGTCTTATGAAAAGCAGAATATTACTAAGGATATATAAACAATTATTATTTTTATTTTTTAGATAAAGTTTTATCAGTCATTGTTTGTATTAATTTTAACTAATATATACTTTCACTTTTTTATCGTACCAACTCACTTGAGACATTACTTCTCTAAAAGTAAGGAACATTGTACATAAAAGAATGAAAGAGAAACTCTTGATGATTTTCAAACTTACATTTCATCTTTTTTCCTCTGCAAAACCTGGTTTTAAATACCAATTGCTTTACCAACAAAGCTACAAAAACCATTGATATTGCAGAAGCCTAAATTACTCCTGTAAATCCTCCTTTACATCATCTCTAATTTGTTGGTGCCAATATTTATTGATATTGTTTTTATACACTAGTGTTAATAGGATATTTCTATTTTTTAAATGAAGGTTTTTCAGTCATTATTATTATTGTGTTATCATTGCTGTTGTCTCAGATAGACGCTGTTTCTTGCTGACATAGAAATAACAACTGAAATGAGTTGCAAAAGATAGCAACTAAAATCAAAATACTGAAAGAAAATACTGGGCCAAATAATAAACGTGAGCAAATCAGATTATATATATATATATATATATATATTGTCATCCACAGACAGACTGTTTCATTCTAGCAGAACTCTTCAGTGTGGCTAGACACGTAGGATGCTCGAAGCCAGGATTGAAACCCATCCAACTTTATGTGAGACTAAGTCTCAGACCACTTGGCCAACAATCGTACCACGTTTGGCTAAGGGAATTGTTAAGGTATTTATGTAGCAACAGCAGCAGCCATTTGTTTACATTTTATACCCTATCGGCTCCCTGAGTGCTCAATTCTTTCTAAGAGCTTTGCATTATGCGAGCAGCGGCTGAAAATTCCTTCACCAGAGTGCTCAACCCCCATGGGGGAGCGTATATATATATATATATATATATATATATATATATATTTGTTTTCAAGAATCAGTTGTTGATATTATTAATAGAATTCTCTCATTGAAAACAACATTATTATGAATAAATTTATATCTCAAATGTCTTTATTTTAATTCTTCATGAAAAGTTATTTCTGTTTGTAGGAAGGTGTTATTAGGTCAAAATTACGTTTCAATTATGCCGCCAGGTAATAGATCGGCGTGAAAAAAATGGATTATCTCCCCTGCATAACATTTTGACGCTAATTATTTGTCGCTGCCTCCCACCAGACACGACTTGACACAAGGTCAAAAGCCCGAAGGCCGATTAAAGTGGGGATAAAGGGGAGGGGAGGTCGGGAACGAGCTGAGACTCGAACCCTGCTTGTCTGTGCTGCTCATCGGCTCACTTAGTGCAATGTGAGCCTGATGAGGCAAGCATGTTCTAAATTCATTATACCTTGATTTGTAGATTTTAGTTATGGTAACTCATAAGAATGATCAAGAAAAATCTATGAAGTCCTTTCTCCTCCCTTTTTTGTGCTGAAGAAGTGCCTATCATACAGACATGTTCTAGAAATATGTATTAAGGATCTCCTTCAAGCTCAGTGACTCATAAGATTAGTTTTTTCTATACAGGTTTTCTATCTGAAACAATTTCACCAGATATTTTTTTATGTACAAACAAAAAAGGGGTGTTCTGGCTATGACGCTAAACTGTATCCAGTGGTTAGGCTCCAATTCTGGAGATTGAGGAGTCACCTCTTTGTTGTAATTACACCCAGGGCTATTCTGATGAGTAGTATTATCTGTTAGGGTCTCATCTATGGGTCAAATAGATCTGTTCATAAATTATTAGTATTTGGTAGAATACTTGAAACCATATAACTGTGTGCAAATAATCCGTATTAAGAATTGTTACTTGGAACTATAATTGTTTACAAATGATTATTATTATTATTAGTAGTAGTAGTAGTAGTAACAACTTGAAACTATATAATTACTCACAAAAATGATTGAATGTGACATTAAATAATCCAACTAATCAATCAAACCTATGATTCTAATCATTTTTATATCATAGTAATGCGATAATGCAAATTGTGTTGGCTTTAACAATGCATTAAACAGGATCATAATAAAAATGAATACAAAGAAGCAACCTTTAATATTAGGAAACCTTTCTTAAACAACCAAATGATTTGATGTAGAGCAAACAAAGTTGGCATATAAACTTATTAAACACAAGCAGAGGTTTTCACATTCTAAAAATATACAATTTTCACATAAAGTATATATAATAGATATATAATCAAATAAATAAATAAAATATAATTAAAATTTACCAGTAAAATTGTCTATATCAGTAAAATATATTTCTTTATGAACAAGAATTCAGAGCAATATCACAATGCTTCAAATAAAAAATAAAATGGTAAAAACTCACAACTGAGTTTTATATGCATGATTTTCATATGAGCTTGTATCAATACGTCTGAAGTTCGTGTACTAACTCACCTAAAGATTGAGCACATGAAAGTCAATCATAAGTTTTTATCATTTTATTTTGTATATATATTATCATCATCAAGGCATCTCAAGAGCATGGATTCCTTTGACTTTCTCCAGCAACCATCCATATGGATCATTGTTCTTAGCAAGTCCTCTAGGCAACATCCAGTGTCCACATAGAACTGATGAATATTTTGCTGGTCAGTCCATAAGAGAATGTCATTAATAAGTTCATTCTTACTGTTCAAGTACATCTTGCTTGTCTTACTTGGATGGTTTGTGATGGAATAATTTGTTTCCATTAAACATTATTATTTTGGGAACACAAATTACCTGCCATTTTGATAAGTTAGAATAGATTTATTTTTACTTAGCAGGTATATTTTTGGAATTTGTTTTTCACTGAAAATGTTTGTTTTCACCTTTATACAACAGAACGTAATCCAAATTTGATTTTATTCTTTTACTTAACCACTATATTATTTTCTTTTCTTTTCAAACTGATTCCTTATAAGAAATTGTAATCAATATTTAAATCAGTGATGGGAATAATTTTCTTTCAACTCAGGATTTAATTCCAGAAAAGTCTTTAGTGCATTTCTAAAATCCATTTGTTTACTTACATCTGGAGATTCATTTCCCCTACCAACAGCATCTGGTAGCATATAGCTCCATTAACAAAAAGGATTAGGGTCAGGTTGTCTGATATATACTTTAAAAAATGACCTTGAGTCAAACTTACTTGTTATGGGTGGAGGCACTAAACAGTCAGTGTAGATTGTTCTCAAATACCAATTTTTACATTGTCATACCATTGTGGTGCAAGCATCAAAGAGTAGAATCAGTGAACAAAGTTCCAACACCAGCTGGGATAGTTTGCATTCACTTTGAACTTATGCTCTTGAGGGAAAACATGATTACACTTACATCTCTAGCTAGAGGTAAATAGCAGGACTGTTGCAAAAAGGCAATAGGTCAGCTCAAGGATTACTTCTTGCTACTAGCATCATGCAGACAGTATAACCTGTCTCATATTACTTGGGGAAGAGATGAGCTCTGACAAATAACTCCCGATTCTGAAAGGTGCCATTAAGAAGAATATATGGTACTCTAACAGCTGATTATAGCAGTGCTTCTTAAATTATTTCATTCCTTCTCAAGTCTTTATCATTGAAACTTACTAAATTTTGGCATTTTTTATTACTTTCATTTTATTCATCTTTGTAAATCATTTTATATCAAAATAAAAAAAAAAAAACTCATTTTGTTATTTACTAAGTTTTGCTTAATCTGGCACACAAACAATAGACCCACTGTTCATGTGGTCACCCATTTAGACACTGAACAGAAGTATCACTGCTTACCTAAGGTGATCTAGCAGTAAGCAAATCAATTCCTTAAGTGTTTATATTACTCAAGTTTTTCAACAACTTAAAAGATTTTTAAAAATTAAAACCTTTTAGTTTATATAAAGGAAGTATGTATTTACCCAACCCCTTTGTCACAAGCAGGATGTGATACAAGGACAATTTTTAAGTGGAGCTGGTTTGAATTCAGACTTTTCCATTGCTAAGACTAAAGAACTGTCTGCCCTACTATTTTCCCGAAGGAGGAGAACAGATGGATTCATGCTTTTCCCAACAGCATTAGCATGAAGTTAAATCTAAACAGCCTTATCCAGGTTGTCAACTGTTTACTATGATGATAACCATTATGCTAAAGAAGATCTTCAATTCTTGGAAACAATGTTTCCTTAATGTTTATGCTGATTCCTAGGAAAAAGAATTAAAAAAAAAAAAAAAGAAAAAAAAAGGAAATTTTCATTCTTACTTCATTCATTTTTCATTCTCTCCTCTAATTTCATTCCTACTTAGATGAATCCTTTAACAATTTAAGATAAACTGGGTCACAGGACGCATCCACATCCTTACATCATCTACATTTAAATTTAGCTCATTTAAGAGTGCCCAGTTGGCAGGGTCTATAATATACAATCTGCATCCCCAGAGATAAATTCCCCCAAATACACAAAAACAAAAGTGGAGGGGGTCTCCTGAGTATTGCTACTAAACTGGATCCAGTGGTGAGGTTTCATGTTTGCAACTCTGGGTAATGAAGAATCATCTCTTTATTGCTATTTCTCCTAGTACCACTGTGACCCCGTGTGATAGTACATGTTAGGGACCAAGCAAATCTGAAAATTTTTAGTATTTGATAGGAATACTTGATCACTTGATTTCTTATTCATTAACCTTTTATTTCTTATAAAATTTTATTCTTTATTATAAAAATAATAATCAAGTTTGCATTCTAAAAATTTCAATTAAAATTTTAGTTGAAACTGTTCAAAACTGTTGAAATATAATAAAACTAATAGAAATTTCACAAAGTATATGGTCAAGAAAGATTTGATCAAAGGCCTAGATACCTACTCATAGACTCAAGAATTAACTTAGCATAATCTCAAAAGATCATACAAAATATATTTTTGAAGGTAAGTCTACATTTTTGCTTCTTATTTTTTTAAAAATTGTTTCATAATTTAGTAAAAATTTGTTTTATTCAAATTTAATGCCTTAAAATTTTGATAATTTTATTTAAAAAAAACAAAAAAAACAGTTAAAAAGGTTTTAAAATACACAAGATATATATATATATATATATATATAAAATATCTACTGGTAACTTAATATGATTTATTTTTAGTTGAAAATATTGGTTGGCAAATTTTGCCTGGGGATGGATAAAGTCAGATTTGTTTTCATATGGTAAGCTATATGTTGGATATTCCTAAGTAGCAAAAAAAAAAAAAAAAAAAAAAAAAAAAAAAAAAAAATATGAAAGAACAAAATATTGGGTGGCCCATAGAAATTAATCAAATTTTTCTTTGTTTGAAATTTTTTTGAGGACATTTTATGTTCATTAATTCGTATCCACTCGACTCATGCAGAAATACCTATTGGAATTATTACATTAAAGTGTTTTGTCTCTTCTCCCCTTGATGTTGGTGGTTGATAAGATTCATTGATTTTAATCACAAGTCAACCCATCTTTTTGTGTAGTTGTTTAAGAGATTTTCAGTGTTTTTTTTTTGCACATGGTACAATTGAATCTTTAAAAATAGATCTTTGAGTAAAAGTGAACCTGAATACAATAAAGAGGTGAATCCGCACTCCCCAGGACTAGAAATTCATCAAATACAGATTAGTATCAATCTGAAACTTGTTAGCGTCGTTTGTTAATTATAAAAAAAAAAAAAAAAAAAAAAAAAATACTTAGCACCAAATAGATACCAAGTTGTCAGATGAAAAAAAAGAAAGAAAAAAAAAAGAAAAAATTGAAAACTAATGTGAATATTAAGAATGAAAGCATAACTGTTGTTCAATGAACAATTTTATTGCTTGTATAAGATACAACATAGTCAACACATGCAGACAGGAAATAGTGAGGTCAGTCAGGCAGGCAGGCAAATTCCACACACCGAAAAAAATCTCACTGTAAGAGACCACTGCCAACAGGACCTCTCTAGCAGTATTGTAAGAATAGTAATAGTAGTAGTAGTAGTAATACCCACCAGGAAGCAGAGGGTCACCCCTGCAGCAGCAGTGGACAAAGACAATGCTGTGGTAACTTTAACAACTCACTAAAAATATTGATTATACGTTAAGTGGTAAATAGGAATTACTTTAAGAATTAGAAAAAAACATGACATTTCACTTAATTACTAAGTGCAGTAATATCAGAGCATCTGATTTTTTAAAGACATAATCAGTCCTTTTTCATTCATTAGATTCTCTTGTGAAGTGTATGTATTTATTTTTACCAAAAATCAAAGAGGTTAACAAATAGTCAAAGTAGGTATTTAAATGCCTCCCTCAAGACAGCAGGTTGTGACATGAGGGTGAGGACAAAAACTGCTCAGCTCCTTTGGCATTTCCTTTTAGGAGTGCCAATTATCAAGGATTAATTCTGACTATACTCCTTTAAGTGAAATGGAGAGATGCTGCTTGTGGAAACAGACCCCTGAAGTTGTGTAATATATTTATATTCTCAGCCAGGAATGATGACCAGGGCACAAGTAATAGTCAAAGATAAACTCAAATTTTACATTTGCTGATTAATATGAGACAGTTTAACTTGAACTTGTTTCCTAATACTTCTTTTCTTTTTTTTCTTTTTTTTTTTAATAAAAACATTACAAGTCAATCCTTAACAAGTAACATATAATGTAATGTATATAAATAGCAGAAAATGTAAAAGCAACAGATGTAACCACAGCAGAATAAAAAAATGAGAGATTTGTTTAAAACTGGTGAATTTACCAACAACCATAACTTAGAGGTTGTAAGTAGAAACTTTTGAAGTGCACTTGGGTTCTATGGACTACACAAAACCTGGTAGAGTTACTACTACATTTATAATCACACTACTACTAGTGTTAATGAACTAGTGAATAGTGAAATGATGAATAGGGTTGGGGATTGATGAAAACGGATTCATTTGAGGGGAAATTGTGATGAGTGAAACATTTAATGATATGAAAATTATAAGTGAAATTTTGTGCAGATCAAATTTATGGGATGTTCTCTCCCACTGAAGATTTTTTTTCTCTAAATTGTATAGAGAGCAACTCAACTCAAATATATTAGTGATAAAAAAATGTAGAGGAATAATACAATGTAGCTAGTGTTGGTAAAAGGTAATGAAATAAAATGGTGACACTGAAACTGTTTACAGTGCTTACATCACAAAGATCTTTAAAGAAATGAGAGAAACTATTCCTACAATTGTGTGTGTGTGTGTGTGTATATATATATATATATATATATATATATTACACACACATTCCAGACAGAAAATAAAATCGCAACTCCTTGAAATACAAAACTAAATTTGACCTGAATACAGTATCTGCATGCTAGGGAGTAGTAGATATTCTGATGAGATTTTCAAAGTCTTTGGCAATCTTGTGACATAATAACATGCATATCAATGCACTATATCATACATATGCAAGTGTACAGAATTTTGTTAATGCCCAAAGAGGATATACAATGTACTAATGGGCACTTTGTACAGTATAATGGTTAGAAGGTTAGACTAGCAGTCCATTGTTAATGAGTTAGAGTCTGCTGGGTGCCTCTCAACTTTTGGCTTTGTGCCACAACTAAACTTTGTAAATGATGACTACAGTGTATTAATGTGGGGTCAAAGTATTATTAATACACCCCCAATTTTGGAACCTGTCTATTGATTTGTATATATGAGATCATTTATTGTAATTCAACTATATTACATTTGAATTTGAGTAAACTGAAACATATTCAAAGTGTTGCAATTTTATTTTCCATCAATATATATGTTTCTGGATTTGGTTATTTAAAGAACAAGATCTTTTTGTTACTATTGCTTTTTCTTGTTACTGAACAGAAAGTGTTATTTCCTAACTGCTTATGTCTAAAGTAAATGGAAAAGACCTATCTTTCTCTTCAAACTTTGCTTTTATGACCTGGGTATGAAATTATCAAAAAATAATGGGAAACTATATTTGGGGCTAATAAGTGAATATGATTTACAGGTGAAAATCTCAAAAAAAACCCAACACTAGTCACTTTTTATTTATTAGCCCGTTTTTACATAGAAAATGGGTTAACTTCTAAATTTTATTGTCCAATACACAAAATTAAAGTTTGAAGGAAATAATGGCTATTTTCTATACTTTTACAACATGAACTATTAAGAAATAACACAAAATATCCAGGAATAAAATCTGTGTTAAAAGTGTTATTTATACACCCAGAGTTAAGAATTAAAATTTACTATTAGTATGAAGTTAGAGATTTTTGATTTTATATTTTATGCTTATAGATGACTTAGGTATACAGATTGGGGGTAGATATAATAAAGCTATCAACATTGACTGCCCTATTACTTCCACCCCACCCGGCATAATACATAAGACATTCCACTATATTGCTGTAATTGAATCCCTAACGGAAATTGAGAATCTAAAATATTTGTATTTTACTTAACCTTTGAATCTTGTGAAGCCTCTTGGCTCTCAGATACCCAGTATCTGAGCTCATAAAATCCACAAAATAAATTTAGTACTAAACATTTAAATTTTGCTGTTTCAAATCATCCCACTATTGTTTAAAAAAAAAAAATTAAAAAAAAAAAAAAGGCCATGAATGGTCATTATATTGAGCCTTTTATCCGATATGATTTTGTTGAGCCCAAAACATTGATTGGGTTTACAGTGTATAGCAAAACATCACTCATCCTGAAATACCAGGCTTATAGACTCAAAAGGTTAAATAAATCAAACTTTTTTCAATAAAACAAGTAAACAAAAACAAAATGACTGGCATTGACAAGGTTTTAAAATAGCAGTGATATAAAAAATCATTTTCTAATAAAACAAAAAAGCAAACCAACATAAGAAAAGGAATAAAACACAGATCAGAAATAATTCTGAGTGCAGAGAAAATGAAAAAGAAACAAATATCTTACAAGATAAAAATACTAATGATTGGTGTTTGGCAACATTAGTAGATTTTTTTTTTAATGAATCAATCCCAAAGAAACTTAGTGGATATTCATCACAGCAGCTTTGAAGACAAAAATGTCCATCAGTTATAATGTAATGTCTTCTAATATCTATCTACTTCTCTCTCATATATATAAGAAAAACTCATTCATTCATACACACAAAATAAAAAAAATGAGGAAAAGGGATGTTTTCTACAAGCTTGCTATTGTCACTCCAGGAAATTTTTTATAAAGAAAATCAAAATTTTCACACACAGAAAAATGTACAATATCTTTATTAGCCTTTTAGATCCTAATGAAATATATACATGGGTATCAGCTTGATGAATTGGAGGGAGTGGCAAAATCTTGTTGTTTGTTCCCTCCCCACAATGAAAATGCTAATTTCCAATCGAATAAACTTAGAATGAGACATAACTTGACTATCCCCAAAGAATATAAATAGAAAGTGTGAAGATGAGTTGATAAAAAAACCAAAACCTTCTATAAAGTTTTTTTGTGTAAACAACCTTAATTACTCTATAATCTGTACCTAGTGAATTTATATCTATAGATTTTAGGGAATTTTAATCAAAAAGTTAAAAAAATAAAAATTGTTTCTTCCTAAACCAATAAAGTATTTAAAATGACCATATCTTCAATCTCTTAAAACTCTTTGGTACTTTTTAACCCATAATCGTAAGGGAAATAATACAATTAAAAAAAACTTAATAAAACAAATTAAACAGGTGTTAGATCTGAAAATTTAAATGTACATCATGAAAGATAAATTCTTCCAATCATGCTACCCATATATATATATATATATATATACACACTACTTAAACATAATTAAACCAATTACAATTCTGGATTGATAATCACTGGGAAAAGTCAATAAATACATAACATTGTCAGTTAGAAATAATGAAATAAGAATTAAAAAAAGAAAATTAAAAACCTTTGAATCTATTTATTTAAATATATAATGAACTTTAAGCTTAAGACAAAACCCATGATTTCAAATATTTTGATCAAAATCATTGACATGTAAATATTCCATTTAAAATTTACCTCTGTGAATTATTAAATTTGATAACTTACAGTGCTGTCAAAAGAATCATCAGGATCATTAAGGTTTTAACAACCATTAATAATTTAGATGTATTTTTTTTCTAATGCATGGCTTGATTATATACAAATATATATATAAAAAAAGATATCTAAGAAATTGATATCAAAATTGCAGTTAAGAAAATGCAACCTGCAAGATATATATTTAGATGAATGGGGGGAAAACCCAAAAAAATTTCAATTTTTAAAATTAAAAACAGCTATAAATATGGAGAAAATACCAAAGAAAAAAATATGGGGTAAAATTAAAAATGGACGGATGGATAGGTAATGAGCAACAATCTGTAAATCAAAACCTCACCAATAACAACCTCCCCCAGCCAACAAAAATAAAAAAGACTTGTTTAACAGCCTCAAGGTAAAAGAAAAATATTAGAAAGCATAATTCACACTGAATAAAAAATAATTTGAAAACAGAAAAAGGAGCTTCTTTTGTTGATATCTAAGTAGTTAAAATAACAACAGTTTGAATCATAGAAGTTCCAGAAGTTAAACAAAATTTTTTATTCAAATTTTAAGTGATAGCTATAACTTAAATCATATTACCATGGAAAAAAATGGTAAAGAAATGACTAATTTTGATGTAAATGTTCAGCCTTAAAGTAAAAACCAATTTAGAAAAACAAAGTATCTTATTTTTTTTGTTTCTTCTTCTGTTACACATTATCAATACTTACAATAGTTATTATAAGTTGCCTAACAGAATATCAAAATTCAGTTATTCTGGTGTTAGTAGGATAAAAAGAATTTTGAATAAGAGATCTGAAATCAACATTAATAAACACTGGACGGATAACACACTCATCAATATGGAGTAATGTAAAACATTTTTATGTAAATCTTTTAAAATTAAATTGTGTTCTATGTGATTCTAATTCAAGTCATCAATTACAATGTATCTGTAAATACAATGCATATAAAATCATTTTCTACAATTTATCTACAAATGTATATATTCATTCAAAACTTCCATTACAGATAAGAATAAAGAAAAGATCAATTTTTAAGTAGAATCCATCTGTTCTGAATTCAGAATTTTACTTCAAGACTGCTTGCCATACAAGGACTCAAGAGAATAGTCTACACTACTATTTTATTGGAGTGAAAGATTGATTCATGTTCGTAAATCATCTACAAAACATTTATACTTTAACCCAAATGATATAGTTTGAATCAAGAATGTTAACTTTTAGATATTAATTCTTACTATTATATTCATTGAATTACCATCATATACCCTTGTAGGTAAATTATATTTGTGAATAAAATAGCATCGATAAATTCTAGATTTACTTGACATCATGCAGGAGAATTTGAAAAAAATAATTATTGGTATTGGCTTTTATTGTTGTGTACATAGAAGAGATTGTTTTTTTGATCTATTCACCTATCATTTCTTGTAAAACTTGATTATTTCTTAAATTTGGATTTTTAAAAATTCAGTTGAAATTATAAAAAAAAAATTAATACAAAACTGGCTCATTGGCCTAGTGGGTAGAATGTTTGCCAATGGTCTGGGAGACCTGGTCTCAACCCCAGATCGCGTCATACCAAAGACTTTAAAAATGGCACTTGATACCTCCTTGCTTAACACTCAGCAATATAAGATATGTATCAAGGGTAAAGAGGAACATTCCAGGGAAATGAGTAGTACCCTCCCCTACACCTCGGTGTTGTAGCTATTGAAAAGGGAGCCTTCTGGTCGCCCTCGACTACAGTTGTCAACTTTACTTTTTTACATTTTTCCCAGATTTTGTAAAAATTTGTATTGTGTTCAAATTTAGTACCATTATTTTTTTTTAAATTTTATAAATGAAACAAAAAAAAA
This sequence comes from Sepioteuthis lessoniana, assembly GCA_963585895.1. Classification (NCBI taxonomy): domain Eukaryota; kingdom Metazoa; phylum Mollusca; class Cephalopoda; order Myopsida; family Loliginidae; genus Sepioteuthis; species Sepioteuthis lessoniana. The sequence goes on from OY757918.1 coordinate 60,766,193, forward strand.
ACCCAACAAAAAAACATGACAATTAGAAAAGGTTTTAAAATATGAAGCTAAAAGACTAAATTCTAATGGTTTAGAAGTAAACAGTTTAAAATGCAGGAAATTCCAAAGTTTTAAACAAGGATTTTATTTACAAAGTATAATACTTAACTGGAAACTTACTTTATGTCCACTAGTTAAACCAAATCTTTGTTTAAATTATATGAAGTAGACATCTAGCTAAAAATTTAACCTTTTTTCTGATCACCGGAAAATCAAGACTTAAAAAAATAAAAGCATCATTATGTTTACATTTGAAGAACAAACAACCACCATGTTATCAAAAATCCTAACTTCTTAATGATTATTAACATTTAAGTCTTTACAATAGTTTGGCATTACTAATCATTAGGGTGGGTTTTCACATAGTTTTCTGAATTTTAATGTAAGTTAATTACTAAGGTAAAATATAGCAGGATTATCAGATTTTTGTCTCAAAACATTTTAGAAAAGTTAAACTGAAGTTAGACATTTGTAGTGAAAGAAGTTTTTTTAGTACCGAGTCAGACAATAAATAATTTTAAGTTAAATCATTGAAAAAATTTTCTACAATAACATTAAAATTTTTTAGCAGACAATACTTGATTTTCCTAAGAGCTGCATACATTCCACCATACACACACATTTTGAAAATAAGTCTGAAGCTACTACCAATTTAGTATAAGAATTTGAAAATACACACAGAGACCCCACTGCCCAAATATCAAATTATATTTTCAAACCAAACTTGCATTTTAGAAGCTAAAAAGACCAAAACAATATGAATTTATAAAACATGAATGTTGAGTTAGATGCCATTCTATGTATTTTGAGGTGGGATCCTATCTTTTGGTGTACATTCTCTACTAAAGAAATTGGCATCATCATTACCATGATGATGAGGGAGAAGGAAATTTCTTTTTACAATAAAAAATAAAAGAATATTTTTAAAATGTCTTTAAAGTTGGCATAGATAATTTCTTCTCTTGCAAACTGTAGGTAATATATATATATATATATATATATATATATATATATATGATGTTTTTGTTTTTGTTTCTTTTGGCAAGAGTCTCTATAGACTGTCAAATTTGGTATACATACTTAGAGTAGAGTCTTAACTTTAAGATGGTTTCTCTAACAATAAACAAAAATCAGCAGGAAGCCATGTTGCTACAAAATGTAATTAATTGCATAGAATTTAAACCTCCAAACATTAAAAAACACAAAAACATTTGTCTCATTGAAATAATTATTCACATTTAATTAAACCATACTAATTAGGTTTATAAGTAGTTCTTAAAGCTTGAGATATGAAATAATAACATAACATCATCGTTTTGTTAGGTTTAACAAACTGGACAAAAAAAAAAAAAAAAAAGCAAATGTTTAACTCCTTAAGTGTTACACACATAAAAAAATTCTACTTTACATAACAATGAAATGATATTAATTTCATAAGATAATATAAAAAATATAATTGGCAAATCTCTATTTTATTGCATCGATTTATCTTTTATAACAATTACCAGTTGTAACTGTTTGGTCAGTGTAAATTTTTCATTGACAAGATCATAAAATAAACATGTAGAAAAATGAAATAAGTAAAAGAGCTTTTTTCAAATTTGTCTGTTAGTTGTGTTGTGTTTGTGACCAAAGTTTTAATGTAAACAAGTTTGAAAATAAATGCACATGAGATTGGGGTTTATCAATTGCACCTCTCATTACAAACATTCCACTGATATACTGAAATGAAATTACAAAATTTTATCTTACTATAAATTTTATTATCAAACAATACTGAATTTATAATGATTATTTCAGGTTGAAAAGCATTATTGTAAAAATATATAAAATGCAAGTTTTTTTAATATTGCAGTGCTTATGTGACACAATGTGGGGTGCTATGCCACTCTATATGGTGGACATAGCTGACATTTGCAAACACAATAGACAAGTGACTGGTCAGGGGTCATGATTGCTGAAACAAAGTCTAGGAAACATGAAGGCATTTGTTCATAGGCTAGAAGTAGTTACATAAGACTTTGAGAGACATGAATTCTAGTCAGTTGGTATTCAAACTCAAAGAATAAAGTCAAGTAGTTTAGGATTCAAGAGACCATCCACCGGCTTTCATTTAGGTGAGAGATAATATCTTATAAATGAAAGGGTGTGTCTCCTTTTCTCTGCTGATTGAACAAAGCCACCTTTGAGACCAGTCAGAAGAAGAAAATAAAAGTGTTTTTTATTATCAATGTCTCTGTCATTCTTTCTAACAATCAGGATCAATTGACAACCTTTTTGAGCCACCACAATATTATTATGATAAGTGGTAGATTTTATAATTTAGGTTATTCATCCAACCTCTCCAGTAAATGTAGATTCAACAAGATTGTTTTAAAAGAGGTGCCCTTCCTGCGTATGAGTGGATAGTGCTAAAAATAGCAGTCAGTATTTCTCTCTACAAGACATCTCAGGCATCAAGAATTGATCCTGCTTCAACCATCTTTTTACTAGTATGGAGTATATTCTACCAGGGGGAAGAGGAAGACCAGTCAACCTGAAGCTAAGTCTGATAATTTTCTGGGTATCTTACCAATACTACAGGGTCGAATGATAAAATTGTCGCCCTAGAAAAGATGACATGATTCCATTTCCATTTAATGAAAACCAGTTTTCTTTTTTTGATGCAGACCATCTACTAGTTGGCCAGGTGTGTACAAATCTCAAGAGTGATAGGAGCCTTCTATCATGTCTGAAAGTGACACAATGTTCAACGAGCGAGATCGGAGATGCGCCGCTGTACAACTCATGCTCTCTACCAATCCAAGTTATGACAACAGGACCATTGCCAGCACCCTCAAAATGCAAATCTGGACAGTTCAATGCTTGAGGGCACAGCTCAACGCATCAGACAACCCTTTGGAGGTGGTGGAGCAGAAGCCCAAGGCTGAGGACACCACCAGGAAGACCAGGACCAAGGAGTTCATTGAAAAGGTCCAGGCAATCATTGATGAAACTCCCCAGTGGCCTATTCAGCAGATTGCCAGAGATTTAGGTGTCTCACACACAACTGTGAATGCATGTGTGAAGGAGGACTTGAAGTGTAGGTCCTACAGGCACCAGACAAGCCAGATCTTGACTGAGAAGACAAAGAACCTCAGGCTAATCAAGTCCGTCAGGTTGCTGACCTGAACCTGCCGGACTACTTCATTTGGTCATACGTCGAGAACATCACGAACATGACCTCCCACAACACTAAAGCCAGCCTGATCGCCGCCATCCACCGAGCTCCCGTCGGCGCTTGTGGAAAAGGCATGCTCCTAGTTCCGGATCCGTATCGAGGCGGTGATTGAGGCTGAAGGTGGTTACATTGAATAGATGTCAGCTCTACTACATAATCAAGTTACCTGAATTGATTTTTTCAATAAAAGTTTTAAAATAAAGCTGTAGTGTTGTTTTCTTTAGGACGACAATTTTATCATTCCACCCAGTAGTCATTTAGGTCCTTATCTTTCCATAAAATGTCTGCCAAGCTATCAAATTACAGATCAATTTTATTAGTAAAAATTGGGTAATAATATGATTGCCTGGATACAGAAGCATGACAACATCAAAACAGGAACAAATAAGGATGCAGATTTCTAAGATAAAAAATTAAAAATAAATTTGGAACTTGAGAATTCATTCATAAAATCAATACATAAGATCTATATCAATATAGGCAACAAATTTTTACAAATATAAGATTTAAAATAAGAAAATATTATTCTATAGTTGTGTGATTATTGGGAAAGAAGTTTAGATTTATAAAAATCCAACATTAAATAGACTTGCTCAGGTAACTTCCTACTCTGAGAATAAAACCATATTTTCAATATAAGAATTGTCATCAGGAAGTAAAGTTATTGTATTCTTGAAAAATAATGCCCAAGCTGATATCCAAAGGTTGTTTTTTTTCTTTTTTTTTTTTCTTTATCATACCATCTCGATAATGATGATGATGATCATCATCATCATCCAAATTTGTTTGCAAAATTAACCCATTATAGTGAAACTTTTGTGACTGAAATAACATTAAAACCATTACCTTAGAGATTAAAACAATTTGTAACCTAGTAATAGTTTAAGATCAGCATTTTCACTCAATTTAATTTCTCAAGGGAGATTACTAATAAACGCTGATTATAGAGTACTTTATCTTATTTAATTGCAGTTAATTTTCTATAGACTGTGACTTGACATTGAATTGACTGCCAGAGAGGGTCCTTTAATAGAGAATATATATATAACACAGCAAAATGTTAGCACAATGATGCTGAATTTATCTAACTTAGAAAATGATACGAATTCCAGTCAAACTTGAAACTGAATAAACATGGTAGCCACACACACACACTCACGCCTTTTCAAGGGGGAAAACTTAAACGCGAATTATAGGTTCCCCTTATTTTACCTAAAATTATAATATAAATTTAAAAAGCAGAAATCTAATACAAGACACTTTCAGAAAAAAAGAGGGGACAGTTATTTCCAATTCACAATCCCAGGAAAGAACTAAAAATGTTGCCCCAAATGTCAAGGAACAAAATATATATATATATATATATATATATATGTATATATGTATGTATGTATGTGTGTGTGTGTGTGTGTGTGTGTGTGTGTGTGTGTGTGTGTGTGTGTGTGTGTGTGTCGTTAGGCAGTAGTCTTTCATTTAAGCATGCTTGATTAAATAATAAAGAAACATTTTGTTTATATAATTTTATCAAGATCCTCTCAAGTTTCCTGATAAGTGTCTTGGTTTCAGGTTGGAAGCGCTCAGGAAAATTTTGGTAAATTCATCCACCAATTCCAACCTGAAACCAAGACACTTATCAGGAAACTTGAAAGGATCTTAATAAAATGATATAGACAAAATGTGTCTTCATTATTTAATCAAACATGCATATATATATATATATATATATATATGTTTGTTTGTTTTCTTTGTTTAATGGCATATCAACCTTTGTAGGTTATTTAATGCCAAAGCCATTCTCCTTGAACAATAGTGGTACTATTTAACCCATAGCTGGGACGCACATATATATATATATATATATATATATATATATATATATAGGAAGTGACCTGATATGTTGTTTAATGGCTACCAAAGAAAGGCAGTCTTTTTTTTTTTTTTAAACCTTAAAGGAATAAAGGTATAAAACTGGATTCCAGTAAATGAATATATTTACTTTCATGACAAAATAAAAATATATGAAAATAAAAAATGCCTTGCAAAAGATTTGCTGCTTTAAAAAGTTTTAATATTTTGTTATTTTACAAAACTCCATTTCCACAATTTACTTCATTTTGAAATCAATGTGAATTATGATTGCATATTTATCAAAGAGTTTTTATATGGAAATGAAATTAACTAAAAATTGAAAAAAAAAGGAGCTGAAATCAAAATGAAAAGGAAAATTATAAAAGAAACTAATAAAGACGGTAATCGAAAGTGCTTTGGGGACAGTGGTTCCAGCAAATTAAAAATTCAAATGTCTCATTCTTTTGCTTAAAAGATTAGAACTGTTTTAAAAGTAAATAAAAAAATGAACACAAGAGAGAAAAAAAACAAAAAAAAAAAACAAAAAAAAAAAACAAAAAAAAAAACGGTGTGTCAATTTTGGCAGATAGTTTTATCCCCTGTCCTCATGCAAAAGTACACACATTCACTCACTCACATTTGAGGATATGTTCTCCAGGTTTGTTTTTTGTGCCGACTTTAAAACTTAGGACACAAAAATATTGTCCAAAAAATTGGGTAAAAAAAAAGGTATAAAATAACTGCTTCTTGAGCTGTTATGTAAAAAATTTGTTCACTACAAATAATAATCAGAAGTCAATAAAGAAAAAACCTGTAGGAGCACCGAATTTTTTTAAACATTTGATTTTTTTTTAAATTTTATTTTTGACTACTTCTGGACAGATTTTTTTTTTTTTTTTTTTTTTGGTCTTTTTTTTTTTTCTTTTTTTTGTGGGTTTGCGTGCTTTTGCTACAGGAAAAGTTAATGTACATCAGGGAGAAATGATTACAAACCAAGACTGAAGTTATGTTTTTTTCCTCCGAGTTTTGGTAACTAAACTGTGGTGATGGAGAGTGATTACTTCCCCCTAAGTTAATCGGTAATTTACCTGTAAAAAGAAAATAAAAAAAATAAAGAAAAAGAAAAATTTTAATAAATTTGTACAATCTGAAAAATTAGTGAAACATTTTCAAAAACTATTTTTTTCTTTTTATCATTATCAAGGAAATTTATCAAAATTATACTTCAGAAAACTTTTTCTGAATTATAATCCAACTTCAAGGTTGAATATTTTAGAGGTAACAAATTTGTTAAAGGATGAACTTCACATTAAACAATTATACATCTAAGCAATTTTCACAACTAAAAATGGCTGATACTTTCATCAGAAAATACTTTTATATCATCAATAGGGCAAATTTAAAACCTACTTGTTTTTTTAGTCACATTTTTACAATTAGAATATCTTTTAATTTTTTCTTTACCCCTGAATCATAAGGACCAAGAATAGAATAATGAGAATTCCCCAGAGATTAAACAGCACTGCTGAAAATCAGGTTATTAGTCACAGCAGTGTTTGAAGGATAAAATGAAGAGACAACATGAATGTAAAAATAAAAATAAATAAATAAAAATTTTTAAAAATGTTAATTAACATCAATTGTATTTCATTTAAGAGGCAAAATAGCAAAAATAGTAACAAGTATCTTTTGGCGCTGAACATATTAAGTGGAATCATTTTATAATCACTAAAGTTGGGTAAGTTTATCTCTAAACTAAATATAAGGAATAAATTAAATTGCTACTGTAATGATGAAAAAAAATAAAAAAGAATAATATCCTATTTCAGCCAAACATACTGTAGTGAGATCATTTTGTGGAGAGAGAAATGATTGGCTGTATCATGTACTAGCAGGACTAACCAGTATTGTCTTATATAAAAATAACACCAGTAATGTACAAATTCAAGATGAATAATATTTTGTGTAATTTAATTTTGAATATATTCCCCACTATTGTATCAAAATAACACCACAGCTTAAAATAATTATTTTCTAAAATAACAACTTATATCATTGGAAACACTGAAATACAACTTTTATGTAAATACAAAAAAAATTTATTAATAATTTTAAAATGTTGCCTTTTATGAAATCAAAAGAATTGAACATTTTATTAAAAACCAAATATTTTTTTTTATTTTTAAAATTGTACTTTTTAAAGCGATTTTTTTTTAAAACAAATAAAACCTTTCTACATTATTGGACACCTTTTTTTTCCATATATTTTTAATTCTCTAAAATGTACAAACACACTGAATTTTTTTTTATTTTTTTTTTTTTAGAAGTAACTCAATTAGAAATATGTATTATTTTAGAGGTCTAATTTTAGTAGTTTTTGAGAATGGAATGGAAAGTTGTTTTGGTCAAAGTTTAAATAAATCTACATTTTTAATTTATTTTTTGTAATGTCTTCTAATGTTTTTTTAACAGATACCTTTGCATATATAAAGGATACACAAATCATTTTTTAACCAAAAGTATTCTTGTAAGATGCTGAATTAGAATATACATGGTTTTAGGAGCCTAAATATTGTAGTTTTGGAGTTTAAGTTGTGCACACACACACACAGATAAATGCTTTTCATTACAGAGGTGAAAACAAGTTTTATTCTTTAGCAAATACAAAACAGAAATTAGAAGAATTAAGGATTTCATTAAAGAATTGATTATAATTTGCAGTTTTCCAGAATTTTCAGAAATTATACTTTATCAAAAACAAAATATACTTGAACTTTATAGAATCTAAATAAAATGAAGGAACCACTAATTGATTTTTTGATAAAAGAAATATACATCTTCAAATAAGATATAAAAACTGCTTAAAGATGATGATAACCCAAATATATTGAATGGAATGTACATCCATCTATCCTAATAAAATTAGTGATTGTTTGGTTGTGTCTTATAGGTGACTACTGTTAGGATCCTATGGGCAGAAAGTTTGGTTTATTTGATGGCATATCAACTTTTTATGGGTTATTAAATGCCAAAATTGGATTCATTTCTAAATGTTTGATTACAATTCTAACTATATTTTCAATGATCTATTACATCTTTTTAAAAATATCACTTTTTCAATTCGTCTATAATTATTTGTTTGCACACATTTATATGTGATATCAAGTATTCCCATCATCATCATGTCCCATTGCTAACCCAGATGTTTTGACTCTTTTGCCATTTGTCTATCATCCATCACTTCTGGCAAATCTTCCAGACTAAATCCTGTGTCCATACAGAGCTGTTGTAGATAAGTTCTTGTTAATTGGCCAACACTTGCATATCTGTTTGAAGGGGTCCATAGGAGAATGTCACTTATGAATTCATCCTTACTTCTCCAACAGTGTCCCACATGTCTTGTTTGGATGGTTTTAGAGATGGGAGGTTGGTGGCCGTACAGCTGCAGTTTTGTGGGATGTTGCTTCCAAGATTTATTCAATATAACTTGTAGAATTCTTGTGCAGTTCCCATCCAGCTTTTTCTCTGTACACCAAGTCAGCATCCATGTGGTGCATCCATATAGGAGAATTGTTACAACAGCTGCTTGGAAGAAATTGTGTTTTATTCTATCAGATAGGTCAGACTTCCATATGATCAATAACCTCTCAATAGCAGTCCATACCTTTGCTAGGCACATACTGATGTCGTTTTCAGTAGATGAGATTCTGCTACCAAGATACATAAACTTGTCAACTAATTTTTGGGAACCACCATTTAGATGAAAAATCTCCCTTTTATCAAAGTCTGGTATTAAATTGTTATCAACAACTGAATGTATTTAGCACTTTTCAAGTTACTGTCAATTTTAACCAACTTTCTTGAATCATTACTTTTTATGTATCCTCAAAACATCAGACTCTAACCTTGAAACTTTTCTGTTGTCATCATGTAATGGTCGTTTAGCTTTCCTGGAGGCTTTCTGACCAATTCTCATTAATTAGAATGCAGCTCTATCCCAGTTTCATCACTGAATATAAATTCTATAATTCATACCTCTTTGATCAATTTAATCTAGTCTTCAGATGCTTTTTGGTAGCTGCAATGGACTCCATTTCATATCCTTGAAAGATGCACTTAGTGGTATGTTGACACTAAATTAGACAAGTTGCACTCAACCATCACTTGTTTTGCAGTTATCTTTGGTTGAGTTTTTGCTGTTCGGATCAGTTTCCATACCATCCTGTGCTGCAGCTTTCAAGAGTGACTGCATCTTGGTCAACCTGAAACACCTCCAGTGCCTTTAAAATTCAAGAGGATTATTGAGATACTGCTTCTTGAAATTCCAAGTTCCATGTCTATTAGCTAGCTGGTTCATATTCAGGGCTATCTTCATCCTCATTTCTTTGGAAATTTTTACCATGATTTTAGATGTAAGAATTTTCACTATATTAAAAAAAAAAAAAAAAAAAAAAAAAAATGGTACGGTTGTGGAATAATATTTGCATATCAGCCAAACATTTTCTGTCCTAAAATACTATATTTTGATTAGTTCATCTGAAAACTTTTGCACAGCCATTTTTGGATGGTCTCACATCTTCCCCTCTCATTCAGAATCCCTACTACAAAATATAATGATTAGGTATGGAAATGACTCCAACAGAACCAATGTTTTATTAGCAAAAAATAAAAAGTAAAATATCCACTTACAAGTTGGCAATTAGTAGGAATTTATAATAGTTTGAAGCTGTTGAAGACTTTTTCCCAATACTGTAGAACTCTACTTTTTGCATTATGTCAATTTCTTCTTGCTACATTTTTTTTAATACTTAAAATTTACTCAGTAAGTATTGATTACTCCCCCCCCCAAACAACATGGGATACTCTAGTGTGTATATCACTTTTCATGGAGAGCAGATACTACATTAATTCTTAGAAGTGCTAATAAGTGACACTGATTCTAAGCATAGCTAACAGATTCTCTGGTTCTGAGCCAAAATGCCAATCTATATATGAATAACCACATCATTTTTAACAGACACAAAGCTAATTATTTCAGTAGTTGTCTCACTTTTACAACGTCATAAAATACAATTTGTCAAATGATTGTACATTTTCAATTTTTTAAAAATTGATACCTAATTATATTTGAAAAGCTTGTGTAGAAGAAAACATTACTTTGATTAACAATCTAAACCAGCTAAAAAAAAGAAAAAATCTGACAAATATGTTATCAAAGAAACTTAGAATTAAAATAAAAAGATTTATTTCATTGATCAAGTGAATATAAAAATCTGAAATGTTATAAAACTGCTACAACAGAATTTGAAATAAGCAGACTGTTTTATTTCTGGTTTAGTCCTGCAGTTTCAATTGTAAACTGTAGAACAACATTCAATCTTATTGTTTTCTCAACCAATTATTTCAGACTCAAACCTAAAAATACATATAAACATAAAACAAAATTAATAAAAAAAAAAAAAAAAAAAAAAAAAAAACCCTGTCTAATGCAGACATTTAACATAAGCCTCATCTCCAAGAATACTAACATATACTACCCCTGGCAAAAATTACAGAATTAGAACACTCAGATTTTTTGTCGGGGAAGGGGGTGAATTTCATAATCTTTTCCTCAATATTGGGTTACCATTAATTTAGATAATTTAATCTAGTTTGTTTAAAGAATACTTTATGAGGCCATAATGTTCAGCTATTAAAGAAAAAATAAAAACCCAAAGTGAACATCCTTTTAGTTATGGATGGTACCTATAAGCTGCAACCTATAAGTACATATCTCCAGGCAGCTTGAATTCCATCTGGAGAATCCTCATTTCTACATTGCTTTTGCCTACATAATATTGTAATTTTATATATTATATGTAATTTTATTTTATACATAAACCCCTGGAAAAAATTATAGAATTAGCACACTTAGAGGATGTTCAATGAGGTTTTGTATTTAGTTGTAAATAAATAACAGATAAGATGCAAAACATTTTGTTTTTAATAGTTGATGATTCTGGCTTCTTTAAACAAACCAGATCAAATCTAAATTGATGGTATAATTTCTTTCCAAACCATGCAGAGGGAAATATAATTGAATAACCAAATGTTGATTTTGGGTGTGTTTTATAGCATATCAACACTTGTAGGTTATTTAATGCCAAATCCTGTTTATACATATATATCATATTTGTAAATGAATAGTTTGTAGGTAATATTTTTAAACAGACTAAAACTCATTTGTTTGCACAGAGTGCAATCATTTCAAGTATTGCTATCTAACACTAATAGTTCTATTTGCACACAAATGGTTTCAAGTATTGCTAGGTAATACAAATAATTCTATTTAATATTAATTATTTGTATGCACACAGTTAAATGGTTTCAAGTATATGATTAAATAGTTCTATTTGACCCATAGATGAGACTCTTACAGGTACTACCATTCTGGGTCAAAGTGTACCTGGGAGTAATGACAATGAAAGGGTACTCTACATTCATCAAACTCCTTGGGGCATCCTTGTGGAGTAATGGTTAAAGCAATGGATGGCAGAATCATAGTAAGCGATTTTGAACTCCAATCGTGCTATTATGTTCACTTTTGGACAAACCCCCTTATCCTCCCAGCTATGGGTTAAATAGTACCACTACTGTTCTTCTAGAAGGATGGCTTTGGCATTAAATAACCTACAAAAGGTTGATATGCCATTAAATAAAGAAACCAACCAAACATTAAACTCCAGGACCTCACCATCAGATGCAGTTTGGTGTCAATACCCAGGACACCCAATGTTGAGGAAATACTTAAGGACGAATTTTGTAATAAGTATTCCTGTTATATTCTCAAATCCTCTTAGGAAGGGAATATTCAGAGAAATGAATTGTAGTGATCAATGGCATAACGTTAAAGTTGTATTTATTTTATGTTGAATTTGTGGTATCTAAAAAGGTTATTTTATAGGAGAGCCACACACAAATTAAGACATGCATGGCTAATCCAAAAAAATGCTTAGTCCCTTTGGCATTCCCCATATTGGAGCACCTCAAGTGATGAATCCAGTCCTGCAAAGCAGATATTGCTTGGGAGGTAGGCCTCTCCCTCAAGACCAGGTAAACAGCTCAATACCATTCATCCAGAGTGAACCCATATGAGAGTATGTCACATTTGTTCCTCATTGATGTAGCATATATGCAGCCGAGAAGTGTCTATTTTTTACGAAAGGGTATAACCATCTTTCATATACAAAATTCCTAAAATAAATACCAGTAGAATCCCAGATATGCAAATCAGTTTACAAACATAGTTCTTGCAGACCCCAACAAGCAGTTGGACATTCTGCAAGTATTTGTTTTAGGAATCCAAATTACAAAATCATTCCATAATTTTTGCCAGAGGTAGTATAAATTTTATAGGCATCTATCTTATAAGTTTAAGTTTTGTTAAATAGTAAGTACAGCTCCAAAATGCTGAATATAAATTTCTTAAATCCTTTTCAAAATCAAATTCTTGAAAAGATAAGTCCCTTACCTTTAAGGAATTAGATCAACTGAATACCAAACATGAGATTTTAAATAAGCTAAGATTTATTTTATTGAATATATAGTTTTTATGATCCTATTTTACCTTAAGTATACTGAAAACATTTAAGATTTACTGCTGACAGTATTACAAGAATCACCATGATCTGTAAATTTAGAAAAAATAAAAAGCATAAAATCTGTCCTTAAAGTGTTTAAACAATTCTGGTGCTATTTTTGGCTTTTGCCAATAAAGATAAGCCAAGATTTTAAAAAATAAATACAAGTGAGAAATGTTTTGAAATAATTTCAAATTATGTTAAGTAAAACTAACTTAACATAATTAACTTAATTTTTGAGTAATAGTTCATGAAATAGGACCAAAGTTCATATATACAATCCAAGATGTTATGATATAAAACAAATTGAACAGTTAACATTGTATTGAATTATACCATTTTATAAACACAAGAAACAAGAAAAGTGAAAGAGGTTATCAGATATAAAGAAAATAGAAATCACATAATTCTACATGCAATCATCTAACCAATTTTAAGTGCAACATTGATGTTAGTAAAAGAATATTCTAATCATCACAAGACTCAAGAGTTGTTTGGAGTTTTAATCTCATTCTTTTTATTGTTACAACTAAGTTCCAGCCAATCTATTCTTCAGTATTTCTCAAGTATACAATCAACATAGAAAAGGGAATTTTTAGTCATTCATTTTCAAAAAATTGCGGCTGATATACAAATCAATAACACCTATAATGCTAATGTTCCCAGTATTAAGACAGAGATTCTATATTTGTGGTAACAATAAAAAGAAATTTGACCTTTCAGGTTGAGTAATAAGAAGCTGCGGATCTCTTGGGGAAAATATCCTGCCAAAATAATTACAGATAGGTAGAAAGCATGAATTATAATCTTGACCCTGTAACTAGTTCAACATTAAAACTAAAAGAAACTATGAATATCATCAAATGATTTTTGGAATTAGAATTTACCAGAGTTTGTTTTTGTTGGTTTTTGCTGATAATTCTTTTAATGCTAAAATAATGATAAATAACTATAATTATTAAAGGGAATAATAATAAATCTATATATTACTCAGTATTCTCAGTATTATTTGCTTGAGTGTAAGAGAGAAGAGAGAGATACAAAAATTTAATGTATTTATTTATTCATAACATTTTACTTATTACAAGCTTCAGATATTTATCTGAAAAAAATTTGAAGTTTTTTTTCCAAATCCTTGCTATGTGCAAAATTTTATATTAGATAAATAAATAAATCATCCCTTAAATTTTGATTTTCATATAATTTCTGGCTTTCTATTAAATGTCTTTATATATATGTATGTTTGTGACCATAAATCAGAAAAAAAAAAAAAAAATCACAGTAAGATCAATACACCTTAAATACTTTCCAGTCCAAGCGGCAACAGAATAGTAATTTTGTAGAGTCAGCATTCATACTAAAAATCCTTCTTTAATCATTCAAATCCTTTTGATAACAGAGATAATGATGTAATGTTAATTAAAATTCATCACTCCTTTCTAAATAGAAGCATTAATATCATTGTGGACCATTGTTACAATAAGAAACAAATGGTTTCATTGGTCATCAAGTAAATGCTTCATATAGTTGCCTGATTTGCTGAATCTGTTTTTCATACATCCATAATTTTTTGGGCAATAATATTCCCAATCAAAAGACTGATTTAAAAAGAAAAAAAAAAAAAAAAGTACAGTAATCAGAACATATGCCAATGCCAATGTCATTAAAAAAAGGATATGATGTAGGGGAGATAACCGTGTAAATTTCAATATTTATTATTATCATAATATGAAATATCGCATAAGAAAAAAAATTCTTGGATTGGTCGTAAAATTAATTGTTTCTTAGCCTCCAACAAAATACCATTGGAAGTTTTGGAGATATTGTATAGACAAACAAACATGACATTGACTATATAACATTTGTAGTAGAGATAAGAAAAATAATCCAAACAACTCTTAGAATAATAATTACTCAACTGAAAGTGACAGAATGTTTCACAAGACACCATTTTGAGATAAAATAACCACTTAGGATTGAAAGAACTAGAATTGATGCAGCATTTATAATAATTAAATTAGTCATCTTTCAGAATGTCAAGCACATGCCTGACAGAATTCTAAAAACATTTACTCAAACTTGAATGCCCAGTCAAGAGAAATTAATTCAACATTAAATAAGATCCAAACAACATTGCAAAACACTTCACAAACACATTCTTTTATTATTCACTGATGTACTCGGACTAATATCTACATCTTGGTGATTATAGCCACAATTTTTCAGTCCTTATGTCCTCCAGCTTTCTTCAGGTTTCATTGTAGTAGGTAACCTTCTGGGAATTTTAAATTGAAACTTATATTCAATCCACAAGAGTAAATTGTTTTTATTCTCCTGGCTATGCCTAGAGACTTGGAAATCATATAATGACTAGTACACAAAAAGACATGTTCTGGTTCAGTTGAAAGAGTCAAATAAGATTAAGGTTTAAGGCTTCATGTTACTACAATTGAATTGTCCAATAGGACAATGGTGTAGGGGATATAAGAATTAGTTAAAGTGTATTATCTGGTTGGAGGCATTCGTAGCATAACAGTTAGCCTCATAGGAAATGGAAATGGCTACAAGAGTTCAAGGCCTGGACAAAGCTGTTGGCATTTCACAGAATGCTAATACACTTGGGAAAGGTATGAATCAAACTATTCTCCATCTATGGGTAAATAGTAGGGCAGATGGAGCTGTTTATGCATGGCAACCAGTCTAGAAGGAAAACTACAAATTCAAACCAGTTGTAGACCTGGAGAGAGATGAGCTCTGCTAGACTATTCCTGTCTAAGACATGCTACATAAGTAGCATCCCATGACCAAACCAGGTTACAGGAACAGTGAGTGAGACAGTTACCAGGAGTTCAATCCCTAGATTAGGCAGTGTATAGGGAAAAAAAAATCAAATTTTGGTTCAGTAGAAAAGACAAGCAAAATTCTATGGACAAAATAACTGATACAAGATACAACATGACAAAAAACACTCAAAGAAGGGCGGAGAGTGGTAGAAAACATTGTAACAATGACCAACCAAGATGAAACACACAAGTCCAAGTACATCAATGAATAATAATAATAATAACAATTCCTCATCTCAAATTCAGACAAAAAATTTACATTCTTTTACTTTTAATAAGATAAATAAATAAATGAAATTACCAAAAGTGGTCCTAGTTCATGAAGGCATACTCAGAGATTCCTGAAAGACAGACAGACAGACATTTGGAAACCATCATCCAAAATGATTGCCATAAATCAGTCATGCGGAACTTATTAATACATCTGAAATTTAATTTAATGTAAGTTCAATGAGATTAGTGAAGTAAAGCAGTTTTAAAATGCAAATTATTGAATAAAAAAGAATTAATAACTATCAGTCAAATTTTATATTTTTATTAACAAGCTTACTAAATTTTGGTACATTTTTTTTTAAATTGATGCCTTATAAACATTTAATTAAATGTTTATTTGTCTAGAGAGAAAAAAGAATGTCATCTCAAGTAAATACTTTTTCCAAAAGAGATGCCCCAGAATTAACAATAAAGAATATAATGATAAAGTAAGAGTAAAAAGGAGAGAAGAAAAGGAATGAAAAAAACATTGAATTAAAAAAAAAAAATTAAAAAACACGAGAAGCAATTATTTTCTTTGATTTAGGAAAACACAATATTTTTTTTTGTTTTCTTATTCTTCCCCACAATGATTCAGCACAAAAACATAGTAAAAATAGAATGCATGGATTAAATCAACAAGTTTATTTAATTAAATGAATAAAGAAATGAATGTTGTATCCCTAACTTCATCAAAAAAAGTCAAAGATAAATACCTTAATATAAAATATATTTAAAAATATATTAATCTTCCATTATTTATCAAGTGATAATACTGAAGAGCCAAATGTTAAGCATTTTATTTTGTAAAAAACAAAATTTAAGTTTTCTCAACATGTTTAAATTTCAATACTATTTTATTGCAATAAATCCTAGTTTAATGTTTTTATTTATATATTGAATATATCAAAGTGATTAAATGAAATATTAATTTTTTCAATTATTGTAAGTACATATGGTAATAAATAGAGATATTAGAGAAAAATATTTAAAAATTTATCTTGAACAGTTAAGTGTTGTCTTATCTTTTAAAAAAAAAATTTTTTTAAATAAAATAAAAAAAAGCAATTGTGAGTAAAATATTATTTATTATAATAATTTACCAAAAATAGCAAATCATAACAAGATTTTTCTTAGTGTTAAATTAACAGAAAAATTGGAGAAATTAGCAATTTAATATAGTTTTCTCACTCGTCTGAAATCGATCCAAAATAATAGTTTAAAAAGACAGTAAAAAAAATATAAGCAAACTTAAAATACATATCTCTTATGATATAAAAGTTGGCTGCTTAAAAACTTAATTTATACTTTAGCAAAATTTTCTTTAACCGTTTATTCTTTAATACAGGGGCTATTATATTTTTGAGATAATTATAATGATCCAGTAATAATTTGTTGTTTTTATAAAAACTGGGGAGAAAAAGGAAAAATTAAAAAAAAAATCAGTCTTTTCTACACTGTTACACAAAAGTTTATTCATTTTTCTATATATGTCTGCTCAGAGATCATAGACAAATAAAAATGCCTACAGACTGTTTTTTTTTGCATGAATATTGACTTCACTCCAGACTCAAACAAAGACTAGATGAAGTTGACCACCAAGGTAAACTGGAGGTCATCAGATGACAAAAACATGCTATTTCCAGTCAAATGGAGAAAGACTGATTTAAATGACAAAAATATCTTTTATACCTTGTAATAATGAGACATACAAGGTTTGATCCATATTTTTAACATGGTCAGTTATACACTCCTGGACAAAAATATAAAACCACCCTCAAAAATGAAGAAAAAGATATTGTTTACAATTTTTAAATTATGAAAATCAGATATATGAAAGATAAGGTTAAGAGACATTTAAAATAAGAAATTTCAATTCAATTTTTATGTATATTAGCATTTATGTTAAATTTTAAAATTTATTTTTGACATGAATAAAAGACAATCAATAAAAACTGAAGAAAATAAGGATTTAATTTAATTGAAAAAATTATTATATATAGTCTACGTAAGATAAAAGCTATTAAAACTGTAACACTTAAAATACTAAAAACATAAATGGCTAATTGAACTAAATTATCTGAATTTGAGAAAGGTGAGATTACAGCTCTTTTCTGTAATTTTCTGACTCTTTTCAGAGTCAGAAAATCTCAGAGAGAAATTCTGAAAGCCTTTGGACGCAGTAAAATCATTATCTGCATTACTTGAAAAGTCCAAATAAGTATGGAACAAGAAAACCAACTGACAGGCCAGAAAAATTATCACCACAATTCAAGGGAAGAATTGTTTGCTAAGTAAAAAGAAAACTTTGTCAATATCAAAAATATTGAAATCTCTAATGGATGCTCCTTGCAGTACTAGAACAATTAAAAAATTAAGCATTAGAAAAGAATTCATTATCCAAGTTAAACTATGAAGCACAAAGAGAAACGACTGGAATATGCTCATCAATATCAAACCATGAGTGCTAAAGAATGGTGAAAAGTTGTTTACTAGGACGAAAAGAAATTCAATTTGATGGTCCAGATAGCTTTCAGAAGTACTGGCACTCAAAAAATTTTCCAAAAGAATATTACTTAACAAGGCATAGAGGAGGAGGATCTCTTATTTTCCCATCTTCAGGAAAATTTAAACTACAATTCGTCAGTGGTCGACAAAAAGCAGCAGATTATGTGAAGATACTAAATGATTTATCTCTCGCACAAGGGTGTCATCTATGTGGAAAAGAATGGATTTTTCAGCAAGATAATGCCACTATCCACAATGCATCAATAACAAAGAAGTACTTGCTTAAACAAAAGATAAGACTTCTTGACTACCCAGCGTGCTCTCCAGATATCAATCTTAAAGAAAATTTGTGAGGATTGAGTGTTGCAAAAGAAGGTCAACAGTACTCAGCAATTTCTGAACACAAAATGCAAACTTAGATGCATAGGAAAAATACCTTTGGTTCAATTTCAGAAACTAGTTGATAGTATGCCTAGCTGAATCTTTGAGGTTATCAAAGCTAACAGCAGATCTACAAAATATTAAATAAAACATTTGCCTTGATATTCTATAGTTCTACTCATTGGTCTTATATTTATGTCAAAACATAATTTCAAAATTAAGCATAAATGCTAACATACATATAAAAAATGAATTGAAATTTCTTCATATTTTGAATTTAATTGTCTTTATGACTTATCTTTCATATATCTAATTTTCAAAATTTAAAAATGTAAACAATATCTCCTTCATTTTTGAGGGTGGACTTATATTTTTATCCAGGGGGGTAAATTGGATGTGAAGAAAGAGTGATATTTGTAAAAGATGGAAGAACAAAGAGTATTGTGTTCAAAGAGGCTCACAAAAAACTAATCAGAATTTTTATTTGCTTAAAATTGTGTATTTATCATAGAATCTTGTCAGAATTATTTCATCAAAATGTTCTTTTTTTTTTCTCTCTCAAAAGAACATCAGATACCTATGCTGGTAATTTTATAAAACATATTGATCTGTTCATAATTATTGAAATGGTTTCCATTTTGTAAATGAAAAGAAAATTTACCTCCATTAATTGCAAAAACTAAGAATTTATTTCATCAATTTTTATATTTGTAGATGTTTGAGGTGAATTATAAAATTGAATACTTGAATAAAAACATTAAAATAGAAAAGAATTTTTAATAATAAAATAATCTTGATATATAAAAATGCTGAAAGAACTTTTCTTTTGTGATGTACAAAATTTACATTTGCTTAAATTTGGATGAAGATGATGATAATAATAAAAATTTTAAAAATAGATGGCTGATTATCTTAAGACACTAGTAAACCACAAAAATAATCACCCAGTCGGCAGAGATTAGAATATACTGACTGTATTCTCCACAGAAAGCTATGATAACTGCCAATGGCAAAAAAGGTGGGAGGCTTTTGGGTATAACTAGTGATGGGATTCCTGAGAACAAGTTGTTAGCTTAAATCAGGGACTCTTAATTTTTTTTCTTTTTATTAAGACCTTGTTTTAAAGTTGGGAAAATAATTAAAATTGATAATTTCACTTGCTGTACTATAGCATGTAGCAACCCAAAGATCAACCCTAGAACATTTATCAGGCCAGCCAACATGTTTTGCTGCAAGAAACTATTGGAGTGAGATAACCTGTTCTTAAAATTTTCTTAATCCCACAACTGAATATAACACTAAACTGCATCAATGGTGAGATTCAAATTCAGAAATTCCCTTTCATTGCCATTACTCCCAGGTCCATTCTGACCTGTTAGAGTCCTATCTGTTTAAAAATTGTTTCTATTTGATAGAATCATGAGCAAAAAAAAAATAAATAAATAAAAATACACAAAAATGTAAACATGAACATACTATGAATACAATTACTCTAGATGGGTTGACATGCCAACAGAAATGAAAATAATCATAACTTTGATTTAGATGTGCCCTGAATAATCAAAAATGTACAAAACGAAATCCTAAAAATGTCTAGGATCTGTATAAATCCCACACTGCCAAACATTAAAACAATAACCCAGTATATTTAGGGCATTTCCAATTTCAGCCAAAGTAATATTAACATAAAATAGAATATTAATAAATAGAAATGAAAGGAATCTGAGTGACTACAACATTTTTTCTTCAATGATAATCTATTTATAGATTATAGTATTAATAACATTATGAAATAAAAGTTAAGTTTTCTTGTTCCATGGCAGAAAGAGTTATTGCCCAATTGTTTATGTCAACAGTAAATAGAAAAGAACCATTTTTCTCCCCCAAACTTTGATTTTGTGACTGGAGTAATGAAAATTTCCAAACATGATTGGAGACTATACTTGGGAACTGATACATGAAAGTGATTTAAAGCCAAAAAAATAAATTAAATTAAAAAATAAAACAACAAAAAATACTTCTGAACATTTTCAGATGACTGATATATAAATACAAGAAAGTTTTGATTTATATGTTGTTTTATACAGACCCTAGTAAATAAAAATGTGCAAATTTGCCCATTTTACATTAAAAAAAAAACAAGTTAATTTCTAAATTTCATCATCCAGGGTATAAAAAAGGTTTGAAAAGAATAATGGGCATTTTCTATACTTTTACAACAAATGCAATTAATAAATAACTCATGCTATCCAAAAAACAAAATTTGTGTTACAGTGTAATAAGTTACATTTTTTTTCTTTTTATAATCTTCAGTTATATCTTATATTAGTTATCACAAAACTGATTTTGAAATAATTACCAATTTTTAAATTTCAAAATTGCCAAGTAAATAAGGCTAAGTTCCATGTTAAATTCCATAATCATTTTAAAAATAATATTTTATCATCTGATGAAACAAAATATCTCATCATATAAATTGCTAATTTTAACAACCTGGTTTTCACTTTTTAGTTATATTTCTTAACCACATAATTTGAGATAAAATAAAATCAATTCAAATTGAAAAGGAAGATACTAGAAATAAACAAACTCTTTTTTAAACCTTTCCTTTTATGTGAACATCTATCAAAGATTGATAATGGAAGATTAATATTTTGAAAAACAAAAAAAAAAAAAAAATTAGATATATTTTAGATTTATCAGATTTGCTACATCAACATGATTTTTAAAATGGTCTTATGAATTTGAAGAACTGACTGATATCTTGCAAGAAATTTCTTTGTCTTTCAATGACTAATTATTTGCCAATAAATTGTCATATATTGACAGTTCTGTAACTATTTAAATACTGTAGTGAAAATAGTGCAATTTAACTTTTCCATCTTGACAACAAACTTTCATTCCTCTTACAAAGTAGTAATATCTATTTTTACTGCTGGTAAATATGATTTAGGTAACAAATAAACAACATCCTGGCATTTAAAAAATGGTGGTAAACTTCACAGTAGAGTTAATTCTCAATACCTAAGATGAAGCTGTTTTTGGCACCACTCACCTGTGTGGGGGAATGTTCCCCATAATAAATTTGTAACTAGATGAAAAATTTTTAATCTTTTTACTCTAGCAGTAAATTTGATGATTCAAGATAATTCATATTTGATAATGAAAGTAGTGAAAGCAATGATTGTAGGGGACAAGATACTTTCTGAAAATTCTTGTAACCTTGAGGTTTCTCATTCTGACAGAGAATCAGTGATTGAAAACAATTTTGTAGATGGTGATATTAGTCATAAAAGCAATGATTTTATGGAATGATGGATGAAATATTTCCTTGATATAACATCACAATGATAATGATTGGGCTGGAGTGATAATTTTCACAAAACTTTAATATATATATATATATATATATATATATATATATGCCTGGATGCAAAAGAAATCAATTACCCAGTGATTAAGAAGCCCTTGAGCTACAATCTTTCAAGATTAATGCTGTAAAAATAATGTATTTCTTTATTAAGCAGCCTTTTAGGTATATATTCATATTTGTTCTCTAAATATGATAATTATACAGAGGTTGTTGGATTATTTTCTTTGTTTGATGGTATATCAAACTTTTTGGATTATCTAATGCCAAAGCATCCATGTGGAAGAACAGCAGTAATACTATTTTAGAAGTTGGTGGAGAATTTGGTGATGAATGTTAATTTAGCATGAAGGTCTATGCACCTTATTGGTGAATATTCTGGTTACTCAATCAACTCCACCATTAAAAAAAATCCAATCTATATTGCAATAAAGTTTATTGCAATATAAAATGAATTTTTATTTTGTGTTTTAATTTTTTTTCCATGGTTTATGCAATTGATGCAAATATATCAAGGAAGTATTTCATCAATCATTCCATAAAATCATTGCTTTTATGACTAATATCCCCATCTAGAAATTGCCTTCAACCACTGATTCACTGTCAGAGTAAGAAAACTCAAGGCAACAAGATTTCTCATGAGGTATTTTGTCACCTGCTTCAGGTTAATCATTGCTTTTACTACTTTCCTTATCAACTATAAACTATCTTGAATCATTATCAAATTAGCTCTGATTGCCTAATCATTATCAATACAACTATGCAAATTAGCCAACCATTATGGACACAAAAGCTATGCAAATTAGAATTTACTCACAGTGCCACCTTCTCTTGATAAACTCTAAAGTGAGGAAACTCACAATTAATATTAACATCAAGAACATAAAAAAAGGAAAAATTGAAACTAAACTTACAATTAGTAAACAAATAAAGTTATTCCCTTCATAAAAAAAGATTATCTAATTTCTAATAATATCCATTTTTATAAAAAAAATGTTAGAATTTACCAAACAAAAAAGCCAGCAATAAAAGTTTAATCAAAATATTCACCTTTTTTTTTTAAAATAAAAAATGATAAAAACTAAATCTTGAATAATTGCTTCTTATGCTTATGAAATAGAAATAAATAAATAAATTTCCTGTTCTGGTGCATACATTATAAAAGATATTGCTTTTGAAACAAGAACTAAGATGATTTTAAAAATTTGACAAAAATAACCAACAAAGGAAAAGGAAAACAAACTGATAAGTAATAAGCCTAATTATTTTTTTAAATTAGATTATTCTGCATAAAGTTATGGGATAATATAGAGATGGGGTGAAACTTGCACATGGATCAATTTCAAAGTTTTAATTTTATGTTATCTTTGTTGATATAAAATTAAAGAAACAATTTCTTTATTTTTCTTTTTGTTCAAATACATAGTAACTAATGGTTACATTTTGATGGGTTGGGAAAATACTTTATCCCAATACCACTATACACAGGAATGGTGTGATCCAGGAACTTTAGAAAGTATTTTATCTAGAGGCACAAGAAAATAAGATTTAGAAATGAAATTGTAAAGAATAATTTTTATCCAAGGTAATTAGCTCCAATTTCCCAAATGCTACACAAAGAGAAAACAGTGGATGATACTAAATCAGTGGTCAGTGAACCAATCAATATAACTGGATTTCAAAGTGTTGTCACATTTTAAATTATCCACTTTTTCATTTTCTTCAGCTATAATACTTAAAAGAGGAATAAGCTTAAAAAATTAAAAAATATCTACATAAAAGTGGACATAGAAAAATAATCAATCCAGTTCAGAAGAATGAGATTCACAAATGAAACCATATTGTAAAAATTGATATATAATTATTATTAATTTTCAAATATGGTTATTAAAAATAATATTATTATAATTATGTAAAGTAATTATAATATAACTATATAATTTATGTAACTATGAATGAAATTCATGATTTACTTTGAATATTAATACTTATTGATTGTTTAGTATATAATTCACATTATATAATTTTTTGATAAACTAATCTGAACAATCCATATCAGCAATGTTTGATTCACAAATGACACCATATTGCCACTTATGTACACAGATGATTCCAATCAATACACAGAGGAATTCCTTAATATTTTTCTACATAAGCAAAAGAAAGCTCATATTGCCAAAATCAATACAAACCTGACATATGCATCAAGCTAACAAGTCAATATTTTCAACATTTTCATTGTCCAGCAGTGCTCTGCATCAACTATCTAGACTTCATCACAGAGATATTACTCTGTGTGTGTGTGTAGCTCTCTCATAGTCAAAAAAAGAAACTGACAAGAATGTTGACGTAACAACATCAAGAACAGGTAACTGAATTCCTCCTTTTCAAACAAGATTTGGAATTTATTACAACTTTGGGAAGAGCTATTAATATACCAGAAATTGTTAGGATAATTAAACCTTATTGATATTATCAATTCATATCATTAATCCAGTTAACACATTTTGGTTGATCCATTCTTTAACCCCTTGGCAAGTGTATAATCCAAAAGAAAAGACAGAGAGTGGGATGACAAAAAATGGGAAGGCCAAAACAGTAACATCAAAAAATATAAAGTTTGATTTGTCAGGACAATTTTTGCTATTAGATGTGGAATGTTAATGATTCAATTTAATGACAAATCAACTGAATATTTAAAAAAAATAAATTCATATACATTAAAAAGGTGTATTTTGAGTTTTTTTATTTATTTATACAAACATACCAATTTCAAAGAGAAACACTATTTTCATCAATTTAATTAGTGGAACTTATTAGAAAATCGTATAAAAAAAACAGAACATTATAAAAGTAGAATTTTGGATAAATATTTATACAAAAGAACCCCACCTCCAATTTTTCTCATACATTTTAATAATATCCTAACTTTTGAGGTAGGCATGATAAATTTTGAAGATAATTCATTCCTCATACAATTTCTGAAACTATATAAAAACATTTCAAGAGGGAGGGAAAATATTAACATTCATCAAAAGATATTCCTCTCCTCTAAAATTTTTCTATTAATCCAATGCAAAATTTACATTTGAAAAATTAATAAATAAGGAAAATTTATTAATTTAATTTGCAATAGTGAAAATTTATGATGATCAAAGGATAATTCAACACATGCTCAGGGTTCAGATAAATAAACTAGAGCTAAACAAACATTAAGTTAAACCAATCAAAATCATAAATCAAATAAATAAATAAAAACACTGTAGTAATAAAGGACAATCTGAAAGAAAATTTTTACAGACAAAATTGCACATTGAAAATTCATACAGCAAAAAAAAAAAAAAAAAAAAAAAAAGATATTCTTTCAAAATCTCATAATAATAGTTCAAGGTTTTATTCCTAAGTCAATTTTTTTTTGTTCAAAGTGTCAATCTATCTATCTACCTTTTTATAGAGAAAAAAAAATCAGTTCCTTGGTATTATAAATTTATTTCTGGTTGTGAAACCATCATCAGATGTAAAAAGAGAATTTTTATTTGGGTGTTCTTACATTGCTTCTGGCGAGAATGGGATTTGAAAAAAAAATTTTTTTTTTTTTTTTAAATTAAAATAGTTTTTCTTTTTATGTATTTTATATTTTTTTAAGAAAATAATAGATATATCATATCACCACAGTTAAAATTTTTTTCTTGATTGAAAAAATATGATAAAATACATTAAAAAATTATTTTAATTTAAGAAAAATAAAAAAATTTTTTTTTTCAAATCCCATTTTTGCCAGAAGCAACATAAGAACACCCAAATATAAATTTTCTTTTTACATTTGATGATGGGTTCACAAAAAGAAATAGATTTATAATGACACCAAGGAAATTTTTTTTTTTTTCTTTTTATATAAAAAGATTTTTTTAGCTCTGCACGTTGAGTATTGATGTATTTTTAATAAGTTAATTATACATCAAGAGCCATTGACATTGAGCACTCAAATTAGATACTCCTACCCCTTGGATTTCCTCCTTGGATTATATACTCCTTATCAAGGGACCAAATTTTTTACAAATTTTGTTGTTATAATTCGTAATAGGTTTTTTTTTTTCTTTTCCTTTCTTTTGCTCCTGCACCATGCAGTCATTTATTGCATTACACAAAGAATACTTAGTATTTAATGAATCTTTTTTTTTGTTTTATCTTATAACTGCATCCTACTTGATACATGATACTTTTAGTAATGAGAATATGATAAAAAGAGATGAGATTTTCATTTCTTTTAGGTTTTATCCTGCTCTGCTGGCTAATATTTGAGCACTTTTTTGATTTATAAAGCAGTTTTAAACAATTTGTTTTTTCATCACTGTTATTTATATACATATTCATTTATTTTCATCATAAAATCTTCAACTGAAAAAACAGAAATATGACAAAACATTTAAAAGCTAACAATAAAATATATGCATATAATGGCAAGAAATATTCTTTTAAACATGTTTAATTAAATGTAATAGATTGTTTATACATTTTTTCCTTCCACGAAGATGCTGCAAATTCAGATCAAGATAGTCTGAAATTCTTTTAGTTGTAGTTTGTTGACTTTCAATGATTTTGGGGTGTTATAAAATGGTTATTGTAATGCATTTGAAATTAAGAAAATTGTGGTATTATCAAAGAATGTGGTGAGTTTTTGATTTTCCAATAAATATTCCCATCAAATGATAGTGAAGTCAATTCTAAAATGCATTCCACATTTAGAAATTTGACTGTCAAAGTCATGTGACAACTAAAAGACTTTTTCAAACATTAAGTTGAAAATGACAGTCACTATCTTCTGATGGCCAAAAGTATTTAAACTACAACTGGCAAGAAAAACTGAATAAACAATCCCTGTTTGTCACATTTAATTAAATATAATAGGATGCTGAAACATTCTCAGCCCAACCAAGATAGGAATGATCTGTAAAGGAAACATGTACACCATTCTACATACTTCACAAGTTCAACTCACTTAGCATAGTTTCTAAAAGTTTTTTTAATGCTTCATCCCCGGCAAAATAAAAATAAAGTAATTCTCCACTTGGTTGGGCTGAGAACTTTTTAGCACCCTTCACATCAAAGACTGAGAGAAGAATAGTATCAATATAAGTTAAATGGAAGAGAAGAAAAGAAAATATTTAATCCAAACCTTGCTGTGTGGAATTAGAATTTCACGAAGTTGATAAACATCTGTATCTGGGGATAACATTTGATGGTCTGAAGTTAATTGTCCCTGATCCCATATGTGTGAGTACAGTTCATGATCCATGAGGTTGATCGGATTAGTCAGGTCATTCACAATCCTTTGCCCAGTGGCAAATCTGTGAAAAATACCCAGTGTTTAATTATAGCATCATGATACGCACACACACATATAATTATTAAAGCTTTTTTTTTTTTTCACATTCAAATTCTTAGATTCTGGAATATTTTGGTTTTGAGGAAATCCTAGTCAGAGATTTAAAGTTAATGATATCACCTTTAGTTCTTTGCATTTTTCTTGAATCAATCAATGCTATCACCCCATTAATGTGACATTTACAAAAATTGTTTTATTTACATTTAAAATTCTACTAATGTTCCATGAATGAGATGGAACTTTATTTTAATATATAATAAATATTCATACTAATCTTAAATTATATATACATTATCTTTGAAAGGACCCAATGCTAATTATTTTTTAAAGAATTAATTTCCCCCAAAATAATTCTAGCAGTGAGTGGATCAAGACAAAAGTTTATCAAGTTTAACAATAAAACTCAGGTTTAGATCAATATTTCAAATTTATAAACTTGTTTTTAGATAAAGTAAAACTTAATCTAAAAATAACCATCTAAAATAACTATTTAAAAAATATATATACATATGGTTAGTTTTTTTATATAATTTGGTGATTAGATAAGTTATTAAATTTTCCATTTCTCTACAAGGCTTTCTCAAACTTTTTAAGACTGAAAGAACATTTGAAAAAAAAAAAAAAAAAAAAAAAAACTCAAGGAACCCATGCATAAAAGTGTATATACAATTGACAATACATCAGTGTGTCCAAAAAATTATTAGTATTCTAGAACTGACAGAAAATAAAATTGCAACTCTAAATATAAGTTAGTTTATTCAAGTCACAAGGATCATTAAATAAGTTTCCAGACTTTTTTCGTATGGGCACTTTTATTGATAGTACACACATGAAACTCTAGTCCCCTTCGAAGTAATCTCCTCCAGCTGCAATGCACTTGTTTTACCATTCCAACAATTTCTGGAAGGCCCCATGGAAGTCCTCTTGTGTGAGCATGTCAATGACCTTCATAACAGCCTCTTTCATCTCCACAATTGTCTCATACCGACAGCCTCTGAGCTTAGGGAATAACCAAAAGTCACAGGGAGCAAGGTCTGGACTATAGGGAGGCTGAAGAACTGTCTTGATGCCCATCTTGCTCAAATAGACTGTAAAAAGGATGTAGTTGTAGAATGGTGTATTGTCCTGGTGGAAATGCCACTGAGCCAATTTGAAGAGTGCTGGCCTCTTCCAACGGAATCTCTTCCTGAACTCCCTTAAAACCTCAGCATAGTAACCTTAACCCTATGGCCAATCAACTCTGGTGTATTGACTTCCTTACTCCTCCCACACCTCATCATCCCTTACAGACTCCCTGCTTTCCTTGAATATCTTATGCCACTCAAAAACTGATGCTCAATTCATGCAAGGTGCTCCAAAAGCAGTCTGAAACATTCCATAAGTTTCTGTGGCATTTTTTCCAACTTTAAAACAGAATTTTATTGCATATTGTTCTTCCTCACATCCAGATTGCATTTTTGAAATTTACCAGCTGTGACAATCAGGCTTTAGTAGGGTGTATTCCAATTGCTGCTGTAGCGGTTCATTTGAATCTGAAATCATAAAAATTGGTCAGTCATCTCATAAGATGTATAGCAATAACATACTGAATTTTCAAGAGTCTATGCCAATTTTATATGGCTGTACAAAAAAGTCTGGAAACTTACTGAATGCACCACATATTTACGTAAATGATATTTAGTGTTCAATATGTGTACAAAACAAAAAAAAAGGGGGTGTATCAACAACACCCAGATCCTATGCATAGAAACATGAAAATTAGTATAATTCTTCAATACAGTGGAACCTCGGTTATGAAATGACTCAAGTTGAACAATTCAGAGTTTGACCAAAAAATTTGAGTAAAAAATGCCTCAGTGATCAAACAAATGTTTGGAGTTTGAACAGATGAATTAATCTGATGAAAATGAAATACACGCAAATGACTGCAGAGGCCCAAACACAGCTGAACGGCTGGCCAAGTCTACCAGAGAAGCATCAGTTAGCATCAGTCCAAGTTGATCCCCCATTGAATGAGTGTCTGATATTGTGTTTGTACAAATTTATTGCTTTGTTTGTGTTGATTCCCTTCATTATGACGACTTTAACCCTTTGTCATGGGTCCTAAGAAAGGCAGCAGTAATACTACCAGAAAAGGAAAGAGAAAAGGTGTGAGAACAATGATAGAATTGAAGGAGATAATTGCCAAGTTTGAGAATTGCGTTCAAATTTCTGATCTTGCAACCAAACACGGCATAGTGAAATTGACGATTTCAACTTTTCTGAAGAATAAAGATGCGATAAAAGCAGCTGTGAAAAGAGTGACAAGTGTTGTTAGCAAGCAAAGACCATAGATAAATGGACAAAGTTGAGAAGCTACTGCTAACATTTATTAAAGAAAGAGAAATAGCTGGTGACAGTATTAGCAAAGGTATAACTTGTGAAAAGGTGCCAGAAATTTACAATGATCTCCTAAAGGAAACTCCTGGTATGAGTGCCAAAGGTGAAAATGCATTTACTTTCAAAGCTAGTAGAGGCTGGTTCAAAAAAATGTAAACACCGATGGTCAAGAATACATCAATTTACACTCTTTCTTATGGGGAATATTGTTTCAGTTTTTGAACAAATTGGTAGTTGAATATAATTTTGGAACACAT
Source organism: Sepioteuthis lessoniana (assembly GCA_963585895.1). NCBI lineage: Eukaryota > Metazoa > Mollusca > Cephalopoda > Myopsida > Loliginidae > Sepioteuthis > Sepioteuthis lessoniana. The sequence goes on from OY757918.1 coordinate 60,796,295, forward strand.
TATGTTTGACAACCAAGGTTCTACTGTATATTGATTCATTTTGGAGAACATAACTTTTTTTCCCCCTATGTTTAATCAAACAAAAAATATTTAATGTAATAAAATGAAAAATCCTAAGTCAATTTTCTCTAAAATTATTTTTGATAACATAATACAGTCTTTTATTATTACAATAACATTTTCACAAAAAATGTATATACTCACTTTCCAGTTAAAAGATTCATTCACTGAATGTATTATTTAACAAACAAAGCTTAAAATAAAAACATTTTTTCATGGAAAAAATTAAATTCTAAAACAAAAGATTATGGAAAACAAAAAGAATTTCCTAAAAACTAAAACTTAAAAAGAATTCTACTCAAGTGAGCAATTTATATTTAAAGATTTTAACAATAGGTTAAAACAATGAATAATGACAACATCATCATCAATATAAAAATTTTGACAATAGGTTAAAATGATGATGTCATCAATAACAAAATAAACCAAGAAATATATGCTGAATTTTTAAAAATATTAAAATATGTAAAAATAGTTTTAGTGTAATAGGATGTGGATGATATTATTAATGTATTCTTTACAAATTTTTCATAAGTGGTTTTCACTGAAGTCTGAGTGACAGGAAGTTTCCACAACTCATTTTTTTGCACTGTTGGTAGGGTTTAGAATATGCCGACTGTACCCCAGTAGAGAAGACCCCACTCCAACCCTAAAGAGGGTTCTCTGAGTATGACATCAAACTGTATCTGGTAATGAGGTTCAGGTACTGGAGCTCTAGAAAGTGTGGAGTCATCCCTTCATTGCCATTATTTCCAGGTCTACTCTGACCAAAATTGGCAGTACCTGTTAGGCTCCCATCTATAGGTCAAAATAGATCTGTTGAAAATTATTCATATTTGATTGGACTGGGTACAAAAAAAACCCTTAAGAAATAACAACACAAAAAATGTAAATATGAATATACAATGAACACAATTCCTTAACCTCTTAGCATAAAATAACCCTTGATGAGATGACATGCCATGAAATCAATTATTCATTTAATTAGCTCTTTTTCTGACCAGTTTCACCAGTCTGGACATTCTGAATTCTTCAGATTTCTAGTAACTCAAGTTTCTTTTTTAGATTTTGGAGATTGTTCCAAAAGCTCCAACTATGACTGGTATTACCGTCACCTTCATATTCCACAACTTCTTTAGTTCTCTGGAAATGTATTTCTTAAGTTTTTCTTTTTCCTTTTTTATTTTATTTTATTTTTTTTCCAGCTTTACTTTCATTTTCTTACAATCCAAAAACCAAGGGTGAGGAACAGTAATGATTATATGTATCTATTAATGTTTTTTTGCTGATTCTTTTCGGTGACATTTTTCAACCACATTGACAGAACTCTCCTTAGGAGATAAGTAGTTCCATAAAGTGCAGTTTTTAGTATTTCACATATGCTGGGACTACCAGGTATTTTGTTAATGAGTTTATTTGTTCTATTATTACTAGCATAGTGGTAGTTTTAAGGTAAATTTTCTCAATTACTTTTTCCAGGTCTTGGTATTTACTTATTTTATTATATTCTTAGACTAATATATTATTATCTGTTGGCATTGACATATCAATTAGAAGTCCTTAACCACTATATCTTTTTTTCAATCAATTTTGGATAGCAAAGTCCAAGAAAATAGTTCTTTTGACTTTTGTTAATGGTTCTGGTTGGTGTTTATATCATTTTTCATATGTTAGTATTTCATAGTATTTCCATATTTGCTTATGAATATAATGTCCTATTTTATCATGGCTTTCTTTTTATTCTGTTGGTGTTAAGATTGGGCAACTGGACACTAAGTTTTGTTCACAGAATCTACATATTGGGTTTGCTCTGTTTTTTTAAAATGTTTGCCTGATAATTTCTAGCAGGTAGGCTATGGTCCTGTGCTGCTATGATTAACCTCTTTGTCTTTACCTCTAGTCCAGCACTTTTCAGCCAATGATTAGTTTTTACTTTATCGATATCGGCATTTCTAATTCTTAGTGTATATCATCGATGTAGGGGTTTTTGTTCCTAGGCATTTTTTAAATAATTCAGTCAATATATTTGTTTTTTACTGCCTTTGGTCTATTGCTATATCTTTTAAGTTTATTTCTTAAAGTGTGAGGTTGAGTTGTTTAGCAAATTTATTATTTTCTTTACTAATTGAATATTTTTCTTTTACTTCTCGTGTGTCTACTAATTGTAGCATCCAATCTCTTGTAGTGTCTGAGTATTGATTCAATCTTATAGTTGTTGTTTTGTAAGTCAATCTTAGTTGGATTAAACCTCTTCCACCATTTTCTTTTGATATAGAGACATTCAACATCTGCTACTTGGTGATGCATTCAGTGGCAGGTTATTAGTTTCTTAACTTTAGTATCCATCATTTTTTTTTTTTTATTTCAGCTAACATCCAGTTTATTATATTAATATAGTGTGTCACTACTGGTATTGTCAGGGGATTCATTGCTATAACTTTATTTTTTGCATTTAATTCTGTTCTTTATTTATAGTATATGTAAGTTAATGTTTTATGCCCAAAATACATTTTGAAAATCATAATTATTTTTGTTTTAAATTTCTATTGACACTCATGATACACAGTTCTGTAGAAAAGCACCGGAAATAAAACAAATTCATTTACTGTAATGCAACATGATTTTAGAACAAATTTTGGGAAATCAACAACTAGACCATCTCCAATTAATAGAGGAAATTAAAAACAGGATGTCTGTGTAAGAGACAAAAGTCCATGAAGACCATCAGTCTGGAGTGTGATTATGCTAAGCAACCCATTGAAATCTACAAAGAATGAAAGTCAGGAGTTAAAAATCCCACACCAGACTGTTAAGAAATTTAGCAGGGAAATGGTTCTTTATAAACTTGTAGTAGTAATGCCACAAACAATCTTACCTCGAAGAAACAGAAGGTGTGCTCTCTCTCTCTGCTACCGGCATGTGGAAACCAGAAGAAGAAAAGGACGCAAGAGGTGTGACTTTTTTTATGGAGGAGAACGAGATGGCGAGATTTGATGAATATAAAAGAGACTAAGTTTGAAGTGGAAGAGGGCAGTATTTTGCTTATATCTGATTGGTGAACATCCATCAGTTTATTTTGCATGTTAAATAATTTGACTACCCCCCCCCAATAGATTGATTCCACTTCGACTTCTAAAACCACGAACAAGCTATTTCGGCATTAGTGTAATCAGACGCAAATGGCAGGCAAAGCATTTGACATTCGGCTGATTCCCGAATTTCATGTAGTCTCATCCAACCACACGGTGTTAGAATGGTTGGAACAGGTGGAGCTGGTGTGCGAAATGTGTGGTGTTGACAACGTTGAACGTGTTCTACTACTCAGGCTGAGACGCGGGGCTCTGTCAGTATACCGACGGTCAACCCATGACCAAAGGGAGGATTTACAGCAGGTAAAACAAGCTCTCTACGTGGCTTTTGCGCCGGAACCTTTTGTCGCATTTGACACATTTGTCTCGCGTTGTTTGCGCCCCAGGGAAATTGTGGATGAATATTTGGGTGACCTACAGGACCTAGTGCGTCTGATCGAAGAAAACACCTCTGACCAATGGCTCAGTTGCGCTTTCGTGTCAGGACTCCTTGGTCCAGTTAGACAACAATTGCGTGGGTCCTCAAGGATGGAGCACATGACCCTAGAACAGATTCTTGCTAGAGCTCAAGCTCTTATGACGGAAGAGGCAGAGGTCGATGAGCCCGTTGCTGTGGCGGCCAGGCGACGTCGAGTTCTTCCTCGTGTGCCTGTGGCCCCACCTTCAACCCCCGACAAGCAGAATGCAGTTACAGTGCAGTGCTACAAGTGTGGAGGTCCCAATCACTTTGCCAGAGACGGTCGGCAGCCTGGGGGCAAATCACAAAGAGCACTCCCAGAGATACGCTGTTATCAGTGCCAACAACAAGGACATGTTGCATCGTGGTGTCCAGGAAAATTAGGCAAGGGGCGAGAGGCCGGCACTACTCTCTACCCAGATAAACTAGAAGAAGTGCTTCCTGTAATGAAGGTGAAAGTCAATGGAATGGATCGGATAGTGTTGGTGGATTCCGGCTGCTCCTCATCCATTGTGAGTGGAATGTTATGTCAACCTGAAATATAGAAAAGTACCACAATTCTGACAGCAAGCAGGAAGTGCCTTTTAAGCCATAGTGTTGGTAGCATAACTTTAACAGTGACCAACAGAAATCCCTTAAAGATGAATGTGCTAGTGGTAAACAGCAAGCCATTGGGATTCGACCTCCTTCTGGGAATGGACGTCATCAAGAAATTGGGCGACGTGCATATCAACAAAGGCAAGGCACATTTTGCTGAGGTGGCTCACACTTTGGGTGTGACAATAGAGCTAGAACAGCCTGACTTTCGTGCAGTTTGACCAACGCACCAAATCTTTGACAGTATCATGGAAGTGGTCCAGTGATCAGCCACCAGAAAAGCTATACAACAGAGTACCGGAGTACACCATCCCTGCAAGAGATCGTGCAGAATATGATAAAGAGCTACAAAACTGAATTGACAATGGGTGGCTAGTTCCTTACCTGAAAGATAAATTAGGGCCCCTGAAGGGCCTGATCCTATTAATGGCAGTCATCCAGCAGAATAAACAAAAGGTAAGGCCGGTTCTCGACTATCGGGAGTTAAGTGATCATGTGGATCCATTTACGGCTCGTGCAGACATATGCACAGAAAAGTTGAGAGAATGGCAGCGAGCAGGATCGAATGTATCCATGTTAGACCTTCGCAAGGCATACCTTCAAGTACACGTGCACCAATCACTATGGTCCTATCAAACTGTACTGTTTAAGGGACGAAGGTATTGCCTGAACTGTATGGGGTTTGGTCTCAATGTGGCACCATCCATCATGCAGACAATTGTTGATGCTATCTTGATGAAGGACAAGCGCATACAGCGGGCAACATCTGCCTATATTGATGATGTGTATGTGGATGAGAGCATTGTGCCTGCAGCACTTGTGAAGAAGCCTCTCTGCAGCTTCGGGCCTCCTCACCAAGGAGCCAGAGAGGCTACAGGATGGTGCGCGAGAGCTTGGGTTACAGGTCTGGGGAGAGGATAACTCTCTGTATTGGAGAAGAGGGAACAAAATCCCAGACATGCCTCGTGTTGTCATGCGACGGAACGTATTTTCACTATGCTTCAAATTGGTTGGGCACCTTCCCGTGGGTGGTTGGCTTTGTGTAGCTGTGGCGTTCATCAAGCGGAGAGCATCCAACGTCACTGCTGGATGGGATGACAAAATTGACAATGCCCCTCTAAACACCATGATTAAAGAGGTTCTCATTAGAGTGTGCAAGGAAGACCCGGCGTGGGGCAGATGGTGCATCGACGGTCATGCCCTTAGCGTATGGGTTGACGCAAGCTCTCTCGCTACCGGTGTGTCGCTTGTATATGATGGGGCTGTAGTAGAGGATGCTTGTTGGTTACGACCAGCAAAGGACTCCCAACATATTAACCTTGCAGAACTCGATGCCATTATTAAAGGAATAAACTTGGCAATCCTCTGGAAGACGACCACCTTGCATTTGTTCACCGATTCAGCCTGTGTCCATAAATGGATCTCGGACACCCTTACCGGCAAAGCCAGGGTACAAACCAAAGCCACAAGCGAGATGCTCATTCGACGGCGGCTTGACACCATAATAAAACTGGTGAAAGAATACGTGCTGTCGATGAATGTGTCCTTGGTCAAATCTAGCCAAAATAAGGCAGATCGATTGACTAGAGTGCCTCCGAGGTGGCTTGATGCAATTAAAAAGAACACTGGGCCTGTGCAACCTGCCTGCACTGCATCCGTGAGCTCAGTTGGGCTTGACCAGATCAAGGTTGTTCACCGACAAAGTGGTTATCCTAGTGTGCGGCGGACACTTTATTTTGTCAAACAGATTGCCCCTGGGGTCTCTAAGGCCACAGTGAAAGCCGTCGTCAGAGAATGTGAAGAGTGTCAGTTGATCGATCCAGCACCCGTGCACTGGTCAAAGGGGGCTTTGAATGTTAAACAAACATGGCACCGGGTAGTGATGGATATTACCCATTGTAACGGGGCCCATTTTTTGACAATTTGCCATCTGGCGACGTCTTCCTCAACAAGATGCGACAAGTGTAATCAACCAGTTGAAGGCGCTCTTCTATGAGCGGGGCCCGCCGACAGAGATTCTGACAGATAATGACACTGCCTTTCAGAGCAGCCGGCTTAAAACCTTTCTAGATGAGTGGAGAGTCCGAGTTCAATTCCACTGTGCATACATCCCCTCTGGTAACAGTATCATCGAGCGTTGTCACAGAACTCTAAAAAGGATCGCCGTCAGAAAACAGTGTACTATACCAGAAGCAATATACTGGTACAACGTCACGCCAAAGGATGACGTATCCTCTGCCACAGCACCAGCCAATATGGTCTATCGGTACTGCATACGGCTGAAAGGAATCAATGGAACACCAGCACTGACACATAATAGCTGGCCGTTTTCAAACCAGGTGACTGAGTGTGGGTAAAGACTCCACATGGACGATGTACCACAAAATATAAAGTGGGACATGTGACCGGAATTACCAGTGTATAGAACATAATGGTCGACAGAATGCCACACTATGTGAAAGATCTGCGACCCATAGTGGGACCAGGCCAGCCGACGGTCTGTTCTGACATGGTTTCAGAAGATGCAAGCAAAAGATTTGTAACCATTAGAGAGAGACCATGTGAACAGGCACCCAGCACAAATGCAGGTGATGCCTCTTCCAATAGCACTTCTAATGAAGACCAAGTGACAATACTACCACGAAGAAGCACACGGCGCAAAAGACCACCTCCTGAATGTTTCATGTGTGATCATAGGATCAGGGGGGAGCGTAGTAGTAATGCCACAAACAATCTTACCTCGAAGAAACAGAAGGTGTGCTCTCTCTGCTACCGGCACGTGGAAACCAGAAGAAGAAAAGGACGCAAGAGGTGTGACTTGTTTTATGAAGGAGAATGAGATAAGCCTCCGTGAAGTGGCAAGATTTGATGAATATAAAAGAGACTAAGTTTGAAGTGGGAGAGGGCAGAATTTTGCTTATATCTGATTGGTGAACATCCATCAGTTTATTTTGCATGTTAAATAATTTGACTACCCCCCACCCCATAGGTGGTTTCCACTTCAACTAGACTTCTAAAACCACGAACAAAACTGTAGTTATTACAAAGTCAAATTGATCAGAATAAAACCTGATGTAAATTCTGTAGAGAAATGCCAGAGTATTGTGACAATGAAGATGGATTTAGGGAGTTTGTAATTTTCAATGATGAATCAACAGGAAGTTGAGGTTAAAAAACTTCAAGGGTTTCTCTATAGAGTTGTGTATCATAAGTGTTAATATCTCAATCAGTTTTTAAAAATAAATTTTTTGAAACAACTTTTTGGACACATCCTGTATTTAATGATTAATGAATTCAATCAAAATTGTTTCCTTCATTTTTCAATGAGAATATGATTGAGCAGATAAGCTAATAATTCCTTAGACATTCTTTAGGTCTCAAAATATCCATGTCTTTTATAAATTTTCTTATCATTAGTATACTGTTTCCTGTTCAAGAAATAAAGTCAAAATTTGAAAAGGTGATATGATGGAGGACTTTCAGGAAAAGAGAATAAATGAGATACAGTTTCCATATTTAGGACCAAAATTATTTCCTGCATACATTTTATGGAAATGACTGAAAATGATTCTTTACAAATCTTAATAACCAGAACAAAACTACTAAGATTTTCTGTTGAGAAATGCTGAAAATTCAGAGAACCTCTAATTTTCCTTGATGAGTCACAACTAAGTTGCAATACTAAATTTGAAGTGTTTCTTGACAAAACAGTATCAACAAAGTGTCAATCTTAAAACTTTTTTAGATTACATTTTTGAAACTGTCTTTCTTTTCTAAATACTGTATTGTATGGGTAAAAACTCAAAAAATTTAGTTTCAACTAAAATTAATGCTTTATTCCACATTTTATTTTGAAAATGAATTCTGCTAAGAGTTTATTTCATATCAATAGGCTGTGCCTTGCATAATGTAACGGTTAGCAGACTATTACTTTTAAGTTCAATAGTTCAGTCCTCAATAAAAAAGTAAGTAAAGTTGGTGACCTTAGCTACTACACCAAGGTGCAGGGAGGGCACTACTTCATTACCAGGATTGCTCCACTTTGCCCTTGATCTTCACCTTATAATGCTGAGTGCTGAGCAAGGCAGCGTCAAGTACCATTTTCTGAGTCTTTGGTATGACCCGACCTGGGATTGAACCCCGATCTCCCAGACCATTGGCGAACACGCAACTCATTAGGCCAATGGCCTGGTAGTCATCTGTGGATGCCCCATATTTTCTAGCCTTGTGTCACAACTAAGCTAATCTGAATAAACTTTTTCATATAAATATATTGTTTGGGGGGGGGGCACACACACACACACACACACACAAAATTTCAAATAAATCCAAGAAATACAAAAAAGAAAATGAAATATCATCAAACAATCATCCAAAGAAAAAATTGAGCTGTTAAACATATAAACAAATCATAAGCACATTCTGATGGAAATTCTTTTTTTAACTCTTTCACTGCCATATACAATTATAGTAAAATTCTGAGTGCCATGTCAGGCCCAACTAGGCCAGTATTATCCGTTGCATGAATGGGTCATCAAGATCTAAACAGACTGTCTTGCTTTGGCTTGACAGGGAGGAGGAGGGTGTATAAGAATAAAACCTATCAAAGAGCAGATGAGATCAAGTAGATCCAACATCCATGTATATCCCAGAGAAGAGTAAACTTCTTCAAAAATTACATGGCAGCAAGAGTTGTACATGAAGGAAATGGAAATCAGCAACCCAAGTTCAAATAAATTTTACTTAACGCTAATGCTCTTGGGAAAAGCAGAAATCCATCTGTTCTCCCACCAGCGATGGGTAAATAGTGTTAACATCCTATCTTGGCTTATGGGACGAGCAATTATCTCCCGCTGGAGGAAGAGGGAGCTGTGAGGAGAGGAAGGAGGAAAAGGAGGGTTGACTACTTTTTAGATGGATCTCTTCGAGACAAGTCGCACGTGTCAACTCTAAAATAAAATATATATTTATCCTATTCTTGCCTGGACCTTATTTATCTTAATTAACATTTGGTAGCAGAGACCAACACCTACGGCAAAAAAAAAAAAAAATGAGTTCGAGACTATTTGAATCACCGCTCTTAAACCCAGAATTTTACGATTCATGGAAGCGAGAAATTCAGCTATGGCGGCTAGCATCAAATATCTCTTCCTCTTGCCAAGCACCAGTGGGTTTTTTATCACTTACAGGCCAAGCTCGGACAGCTATATTAGAAATGGACATTTCCCTACTAAATGCCAAAGATGGAATGGACAAACTAGTTGAAAAACTTGATACCCTTTTCCTGGAAGACAAAAACCAGTCTGCGTTTATTTGTTACGAAAACTTCGAGAACTACCACCGGGAATGTAACACTTCCATTAATGACTATTTAATCCAATTCGACCGACACATAGCAAAACTCAAAGAATTTCAAATAACATTACCCGAACCGGTATTAGCTTACCGTGCTCTGAAATCTGCCAACCTCAGTCCCGAAAATGAGAGGTTAATCAGGGCAACAATAAACAACCTCACTCTTTATGATATGGCCCAACAATTAAAGAAAATCACGCGTGGGAATTGAACCCTGATAAACACCTCACAGCTGCAATCTATTTCTGTCAAAAAAGAAATGGACATCGCCTTTAGCCGAGATGACACACATTCAAAAGACGACCAAATTCTATATGGCAGGCACGCGTACAATAAACCTCCCTTGCCCTTCCACTTGTCTAGTAGTAGCACTAACAACAAAAGAGGACCTCGTAAATTTAACGGCCGATATTCAAATCAACAAAGCCCAAATTGCTACATATGTGGATGCAAATTTCACTCTTCCAACAAATGCCCTTACTCAAAAACTAATAATACTACTACACAAGAAAATATGGTATTATTAAATGAATATAAAAATGACTGCTATAATGAGACTGGAAGTTGTGAAGAAGTTGCAAACATAGTGTTGCTTAATCGAGAGAAGCTTGATAATTCATCCCTTCTTGGACAGACAATAAACTCTGCTATCTTGGACTCAGGTGCAAGTACCACCGTATTCGGAAAGAAATGGCTCGATTGCTTTCTTGAGACTTTGCCTGAGGACTCAAAAAAAAAAATCCCCTACGAAGAAGGAACAAAGTGCTTCAAATTCAGAGATGGGTTAAAAGTAAAATCATTAAAAAAGGTAACTCTACCTTGTGTTATCGCTAAAATGAACGTTAAAATAATAAGTGATGTCGTTGACGCCGATATCCCTCTGTTATTAAGCAAAACGGCAATGAAAAGAGCTCGGATGACCCTCAACTTTAATAATGACACAGCGGAAATGTTTGGCAAAAGAATTAAATTACTGTGCACCACGTCTGGTCACTACCATGTCCCCATATCCAGACCTCCACTGGACCGGGGTAAGTTACGACATATTTTATTTCTAAATAACATTGATAAAAAAGGCAAGGTAGAAAAATTAAAAATTGCCACCAAATTACATAAACAATTTAGCCACCCCAGTGTAAAAAAATTATGTGATCTTGTTAAAAGTGCTGGTTTAAAAGATGCCGAGTTTATTGACATCTTGATGAAACTTCCCCTTACTTGTCAGACCTGCATCAGGTATAAAAAACCTGCACCCCGACCTGTTGTAGGATTTCCCCTGGGGACTCACTTCAACCAGATTGTAGCTATGGACATAAAGGAAATTAAACAACATAAAGTACTGCACTTGGTTGACCATGCAACAAGATATAGTGTTGCTGTCAGGCTTCCAAGTAAGGAAAGTACTGATATCCTAACTGCTATCTTCAAACACTGGATTGCATATTTTGGTGCTCCAGGAGCCTTTCTTACTGATAATGGCAGGGAATTTGACAACCAATTCTTTCGAGACATGGCTCAAAATTTGAACATTGTAGTTCGTACCACCGCTGCACAGTCTCCTTGGGGCAATGGATTAAATGAAAGGCACAATGGTGTTCTGGGAGAAATGGTTATGAAGACGTTAGAAGATGCTCAGTGCAATTTTGAAGTTGCTCTATCATGGGCTGTCAATGCCAAGAATACACTTCACAATTCGCAAGGCTACAGCCCTAACCAGCTGGTTTTTGGAAAAAACCCTAACCTGCCTTCTCTTTTGAATAATCAACTTCCTGCACTAGAAGGTGTCAGTAACAGCGAAATTGTCGCTGACAACCTCAATGCTATGCATGCTGCAAGAAAAGGTTTCATAGAGTGTGAAGCTTCTGAAAAATTGAGACGAGCCGTCCGTCATCAGGTTAGAACCAGTATAACTGATCTATACAAAAATGGTGACCTTGTCCTTTCTAAAAGAAATGAATCTGATAGATGGCTTGGTCCTGGTGCCGTCATAGGCTGGGAACACAAACAAGTGCTGGTCAAACATGGAGCCACATATGTCAGAGTACATCCCTCACGCTTGATTTTATATCCCGACACACACCATGACACGAGTGAACCAGTAAAACATCATAGCCAAAATAATGTAACCACAAACGGTTATGTTCCAATAGATGATGGGAATGAAACTGATGATAATCCTGAACAGTATGCCTGTGACAAATCACCAAAAATAGTCACAAAATCTGTACAACTGCCCAAACCAGGCCAAACTATAAAATGCAAGTTCACCAATGATGAAGACCACGAATGGAGAAAATTGAATGTGATCAGTAGAGCTGGTAAAGCTACTGGTAAAAACAAATATTTAATGAATGTTGCTATGGAAGAAGGAGATCCATTCTGGCTGGATTTTGAGAATGGGGTCTTGGAATGGGAAACAAATGAAGACGACCGAACTGCCACCAATGAAGGCCCAGAAGTAAGTCTTTTGATGGACTCATCTAATGATCAACTTGACAAAGCAAAGAAGAGAGAACTCCAAAGTTGGGTTGAACATCAAGTTTACACACAAGTGCCAGATCAGGGCCAACCAAAAATACTCACAAGATGGGTCTACACTAACAAGGAATCTAATGGCAAGCAAACTTTTAAGGCCAGACTTGTTGCCAAAGGCTTTCAAGACAAAGATGCCTGCAATGTTAGAAATGATTCCCCAACATGTTCTAAGGAAAGTTTACGAGCAGCCTTAGGAGTTATGTCAGCAAATGGCTGGATATGCAAATCCATGGACATTAAAACTGCATTTTTACAGAGCAAGAGGTTAGATCGGCCCATCTACCTTCTTCCTCCCAAAGAAGCTAATGTACCTACTGGCTATATTTGGAAATTATCCAAATGTGTGTATGGTCTGACTGATGCATCTCGATCCTGGTACTTAACACTCAGAGAGGAACTAGTAAAGCTAGGAGTCACACCATCAAAATATGACCAGTCAATTTTCACTTGGCATTTTAAAAACAAGCTCCAAGGCATAATAGCCACTCATGTTGATGATTTCTGCTTTGCTGGGTCAGAGGCGTTTGAATACCAAGTCATTAATGAACTTCGTAAACTTTTCAAAATAAAATCTGAAGAAGTTGCTAAGTTCCAATATATTGGATTAGAAATAAAAAAAATCTGATAGTAACATCAAGATTGGACAAGATGAATATACAAAGAAACTCAGGCCTATTCCACTGCAGAACAGAAGAAAACTAGAAGACAAGCTAACACCAACTGAGATCACCAAGGCCAGGCAGCTAATAGGTCAGCTCAGTTGGCTAGCCACTCAAACAAGACCTGACCTCAGTTTTGATGTCAGTGCACTAAGTGCAATATTAAAACAGGAAAATGTGGAATGTATTAGACAAATCAACCGGATTATAAAAAAGGCAAAAAAGGAGAAATCACAAATTCATATCCCAAACTTGGGTAACCCTAAACTGTTGCAAATTATAGCATACAGCGATGCATCTTTTGCTAACCTAACTGATGGTGGATCACAGGGTGGCTACATAATCTTTTTAGTAGGCAACAATAACCAATACATGCCCATAGCCTGGCAATCCAAACGCATCAAAAGAACAGTTAAAAGCACTCTCGGTGCAGAGACTCTGGCCATGGTTGATCTCACTGAAGCCTGCTTTTATTACAGAAAATTAATACTGGATTTGTTACAATTAGAAGACCACCCTACGAATATAAAGATAACATACAAAACAGACAATTCTTGTTTGTATGACGCAGTGCATTCCACCACACAAATTCTTGATAAAAGGCTACGAATTGAAATGGCAATCCTTAGAGAAATGGTTGACAGAGGAGAAATTGCAGTGATATCATGGATACCCACTGACAAACAAATTGCAGATAGCTTAACAAAAAAGGGAGTCCCCTCCTTCAAAATTCTCCAATTCATATCTGAACCCAAGGAATCATCTGTCTAATTTTCAAGTATGCAGTCTTAAATTTTTGTTCAACTGTCTTTTTCTTTTTCCATGCAGACAGCCATTTGATGTTGCCTCCTAAAATGTCCCACCTCAGTACCAGAAAGAAAAGCGGGGAAGTGTTAACATCCTATCTTGGCTTATGGGACGAGCAATTATCTCCCCCTGGAGGAAGAGGGAGCTGCGAGGAGAGGAAGGAGGAAAAGGAGGGTTGACTACTTTTTAGAGGGATCTCTTCAAGACAAGTCGCACGTGTCAACTCTAAAATAAAATATATATTTATCCTATTCTTGCCTGGACCTTATTTATCTTAATTAACAAATAGGACAAAACTGGGTTCTCTAGCCTAGGTATGGCAACTATTCTAAGAGAATAAAAATCTCTGAATTCAAACCAGCAGTACTTCACTTAAAAATTGACATTGTGTCACATCCTGCTTGGGGTTAGGTAAATACATACATGAAGTATACATTTGTATGTTTTACTTGGTGGTTTGTAATTTCCACCCACTGAGAAATCCCCAAATGCAGATTCCATAATACTTTTTATCATTTCAACATTTACACTAAATCACCATAAAATGTTGTTAGTGAAATGTTTTAAAGTAACATTTTGGTGAAAGTCATTTTTGTTGGAAAATATAGCATTAGAAGCAAGTGAAAACTGGATATTGGCAGCATAACAGTTTGATTTGGTTTACTTAACATCATATCAATTCCTTATGGGAGTTGGGTGTCCTCGTGGTGTAATGGTTAAAGTGATGGACTGCAGAATCGTAGTAAGCAAGTTCATAATCCAGTCGCACTATTATGTTCACTTTCGGGTAAATACCCTTGGGAAAGGTATGAACCCCCTTATCCTCCCAGCTATGGGTTAAATAGCTCCACTACTGTTCTTCTAGGAGAATATCTTTGGCATTAAATAACCTATAAAGGTTGATATGCTATTAAACAAAGAAACCAAACCAAACCAAACCAATTCCTTATGGGTTATTTAATACAGAAATTTGATTTATGTTTAATTGCAATAACTATATTTTCAATGTTTCATTGTATTTTCTTTGAAATGTCCTTTTGTCTATACTCATTTGTTTGCACACATTTCTAGTTTTGAACACTTCCATTAAATACTAATTTATACACATTTACAAATATTCCAATCAAATACTAATAATTCATACATTTTTTAAAGTAACTATTTCAATTAATTTGTTTACAGTTATACGTTTTCAAGTATTCCTATCTAACATTAACAATTTGCAAGCAATCAGTTTCAAGGAACTAATGATAATGCTAAGTAAACATTAATAATTCTATTTAATAGTAATAATCATTTGTTTGCACAGTTAAATCAATCTAATATACAGGATATCTCAATATACAGGATATCTCAATATACAAGTGACCCATGTGTCTGCTAATAACTCTACCAATAATAATGTTTTTTTTCCAGATTTGAAAATAGTATACAATAACAACTATTAATCCTCGATCACAATGCCTGGGACAAGAGGGAAAAATATTGTGTCATTACTTATTTGGAGACAAAATCATTCAAAACTGTCTCAAAATAAATGCAACCCATTAATATAATAATGATTTATTACCGAGACAAGAAATTCCAAAAAATATTGCATGTCCTGGAAGCTGATATAATAAGATTTAAAAAAAAACATTGAATTGATGTCTAGCTCAAAGTATGCATTTTTACAGATTGATTGGTTGTTTGAGTTTTATGGTATATCAACTTTTGGAGGTTATTTAATGTCAAATCCATTTTTATAAAAATAACCAGTTTTATCTCAAACAATTGTTTAACATGAGTACACATTTTAATTGTCAAAAATATTTCTATTTCAAGCTATTCAGTTAAGTCACACAGTTCTTATCACAACTACTCAGTTTAGTATAAGTATAGTTTTTGTTTACACACAGTTAAACGTCAAAAAAGTTCCATTTCAAACAATTCAGTTTAGCATTAGTACACAGTTTAAATGTCAAAATTTTAAACAATACAGTTTTATACACAGTTTAGTTCTACTTAACCCATAGATAGGGCCCTATTAGGTGATACCACTCCAGGTCAGAGTAGATCTGGGAGTGATGGCAATGAAGGGGTACTCCCCATTCCCTCAAGCTCCAACATTACTGGAACCATACCACGAGATTATTTAGTGTCATATACAGGACACTCATGGGGGGGTCTTACCCTTCTGCAGAGAAGCAGTTGGTATATTTTACAGCCCCAACCGACTGGGCAAATTTTTTACAGGACATGTTCAAAATAACCACGTTTTGCTTGTCTAAGTAATAAATCATTATTATATTAATGGGTTGCATCTATTTTGAAAAACCTTGTATGAATAATTTTCAAACAGACCAATTTGACCCATAGATGAGGCCTCAACAGGTACCACCACTCTCAGTCAGTGGACCAGAGAATAATGACAATGAAGGGACATGTCACACTCCCCAGAACTGGACCCCCACCAACAGATGCAGTTCAGAGTCATATTCAAGACACTTTTCCGGAGGGGATCTTACCTCTCTGTAGAGGATGCAATCAATTTATTCTAACTCATGCTAACAGGACCCACAAAAGAGTTAATAGATATAATTTCAGATGCAGTTTTTTTGTTTGTTTTTTTTACAGTATACTTGAAGTCATAGATACAAAAACATTCAATTGAAAAAAAAAAATTAAATTGGAATATTTTAATAAATTTTAAAGTTATAGACAATATCAACATGCAGCGTTCCCTCTAATTTTTTGGCCTATGTGGGACTAACAAGCCAGAGGAGCATTCAGAAAATATTTTTACTTAAATGTGTTTGAGACATTAGATATTTTCTACACAGAATCTTCTGCAAAGCTTAAAAGGGAACTGTTAACATGTCTATTTGTAGAAGATTTTAAAATATTTTAAAAATTATCAACACAAGACAAAGTTTTTAAACCATCTATGATATTACATGAAAACAGTCTAAAAAACTATACTTACAAGTTATTAGTCAGAATAATCCTGTATGGTGTAACATCTATAGACAAGCAAACTTTTGTTTTCATCAAAGTGAAACATTCTTACAAGTAAATTTTAGAATAAATTGATTAGAATTTTTTTTTTAAAAAGCAGGAAAATACCTACTCTACAATTTAAAAATCACAACCACTTTTTAAAAAGTCTTCAAGTTATTATGAATATTATTAACTCATCTACCATGACTTGTTTCCTCACTTTGGTGTTGACAAAGGAAAATCCCATGTGCTGTAGTAAAATCCTGACACAGGTTCCCTTGGATCAATTTATAATCTCAGTTGAAGATTTGAGCACTTATTGATACTGGCAGTAAATGAAGCATGAATAGCTGAATAAGAATAATCTACCTGTGTAATCCTGTTTGAAGGTCAAGAAGACTGGATGGTACAACAGCCAAAATGTTGTGAGTATACCAAGATGAGGACACTAGTCTGAGTACATTGTTGAATAATATTGTATTTCTCAACAAAAGAAAAAGAGGGATGCTCAATGGAATATATTAAAAATTCAAAATCACATACAATTATCAATAAAACTGTTGTTTTTTTTTTCTTAAATAAAAAGTGAATAGAAATTAAGACAATGAAACAATTACAAATAAAAAAAAAAAACAAGAATAAATATCCATGTTTTCTCCTAATAATATTTGACTCATCTGCAAAATGTGGACTCAAAATGCCCATTTGATAAAAAAAAAAAAAAAAAAAAATCAAGAACTCTATTACTTAGGAGGTGTGGGGTTAAGTGTAATAGAAAACTAAGTTTCAGTTTTAGTTGAGGATGTTTACAATCACTTTGAACTAATGCCACTGGGAAATGTATGCCCCCCCCATAATGGACAAATAGCAAGGCAGTTGGGCCCGT